>JALLBK010000081.1:0-26375 GCA_036940085.1 Discostella pseudostelligera
CTGCAGCAGTCGTATTATCATTATCATCTTGGTGGATCGATGATGTATTCAATCCAAATTCCACCAACAGACGATGCAAATCCAATAACGTGTGATGATGACCATGCAATTCTACCTCGAGACGGTTAGCATCGGGTCCGGAACCACGCTTGAGGGGTTGGGAATGTCGATGGATTTCAAATCGGAGGGTGGTGGAGGTCGTGCGTTCCTCAGAGGCAATACCAATCGATTTCGTAGCTGGGATGGCAGCGGTGTTGAAGGTAGAGGCAGAATCAGTAATGGGATAGTGCAGAGGATTCGAATGCCGATCCCTAATCCGCAGCCGTCCCAAAGAGTGGGCATCCATTCGACTGTATTTCGCCAACCACTCTTTCATATTGTCCTTCACAGCCAGGGTATGTTGACATCCATGTTGAGGGACGTCAATGGAGCTATTGACATCATTTTCTTCAGTTGTCAATGGTCCCTTCCTTTCACCAAGTGCGTGAATCCATTCCAACTCATCTAATGTCTTTACTGAGCGAAATACTTTCCATAATTCCTCTTCATAGTCGCACGTTTGTGTTGGGTCCAGTAATGAAATCACTCTTGGTCGATATCGCAGCTGCTGCCGCCTCGTTCTTTTGTGCTTCTTCTGGCTACTGTCACCACCATCTTCGCCAAGATCCGACATTGCATCGATCTCTTCAACAGATGCGTCCCCCATTCTTGGTCCAGCTGTTCTGCATGCATAGTCGAAATTTAACGGAAGTAGACGTTGCTTCCGCTTATCACCTCGTGTGGCTGCATCCAATAGTTGTTCACGGTTGCGTAATTTTGGCACATTCTTTCCCTCCTCCTCTTCCTCATTTATTTCTCTTTCCTCTACATCTCCGTTATTGTAAACACAATTATCATCCTCCATCTCCCCATATTCGTTGTACTCATCATCTCCTTCGCATTCATCGACAATCACACGAGATGCCAGATCTTCCCACCGTTGGATACCTTTTGCCACCTCATGATTAATTAATTCAGATGCTGGTGGTATGATTAGATCGGAGCAATCAAACATTGATGAAGAGTCATTGTTATCGTTGGCAGGAGTAGTAGCGGCGGTGGAAGTAACCTGCAATTTTTGTTTTCTCCTACCAGCGGCAAAACGGAGGAGGCTGGACCATTTTTGGGCACATTCCTTGGATGTTTTTAGTTTGATAATTCTATCATTGTTGTTTGCGACATTAATGATGTTCATTTGCGTATTATTTGTTGATGGCGTGGTTGTCGTCGTTGCTTCTTCGCTTGATGACATGCGTTTCTGCCCTCCACTAGCACCAGCACCAGCACCAGCACCAGCACCTCGAGCCCGAGTTCGACCGGCCACCGACGCCGTCGCCGCCGTCGAAGCCGCCGCCACACCAGATCTTTTCGATGATGATGGCATCTTATTACTGTTACAGCATACTACTCGTTAGGCAGTGTCGTCATCGTTGCCGATGGGATGGAGTCCAGCCATCATCGTCGCGGATTTTTATGTCGGCTGTGCGCTGTATCTGTATGTTCATGTGCGTGCGGCAAAGGCTGCGCGTGGCATCGCTGCATCTACATCCACGTGGCAGGGTGAGGCAAAGTGGCGCGAAATGGCGCGCCAGGAAAACAGTGAATTGATTTTAATTCTCGCAAACAGTGGCAAAAAGCGAGAAAATTGGTACGCCAAAGCGTCGACGACAAAAATCGAAGAATCAACGAATCCACCATGGCATCCGCCGCCGCCGCCGCCGCCGCCGACGTCGCCGCAACCATGGCGAAGAGCAAAGGCCAACAGCAAGGCCAGCACCATGGCCAGGACAGCAGCAGTGGTCCATCCTCCACGGCGATGAGAAAGGAGCAGAGTGGCGAATCTACTGTCACCACCGCCACAACTCTGCTCAAGCCCGCGGCGTCGTCGTCGTCGTCATTTCCCGCCCCTGCCAACGCCAACATGACCACTCTGCCTCCTGCAGCGGCAGGTGCAGCCGCCCCCAAATATTATTACAATCGCCCCTTCCCTCCTCCGCCACCTCCTCCGTTTGTTTTTACTGGAATGCCTTACGCTCCTCATGCCGCAGTGCCAATAATGATGATGCCATCGAAAACAATGCCAGTAAAGAAGATGCCGCCAAAGACAAAGGCGTCGAAGACGACAACAACAGCGAAGAAGTCTGGCAAGGAAAAGCCACCCCAGAAACGTCAGCTACCAACGAAAGCTACTTTGATGGCAAACAATAACATCGTAAACAGTAGTGCTCCTTCCTCAGCGACAGCAGCCGCATCATCGTCATTACCATCAGCAGCAACATCAGCAACAGCGGCATCATCATCATCTGCTGCTGCTCCACGTCGTTTGAAAGACACTGAATTTCTCAAATTTGTTATATCCGAATTCAAACGTAGGGGGTTCACTGCGGCAATACAACTCAAGCCATATTCAGCTGAGACGGAGGTGGGAGAGCCATCGAAAAAGAAGAGGAAACGCAAGCAAAATAATGACGAGAACGGAAAGGTGAACGACGATGGCAACGGGGTGGAGACGACGACAGAGACGGCGTCAACAGCAGCAGCAGCATCTTCATCATCATCATCATCATCAGCGGCGGCAGCAGCGACATCAACAACAACTACAACAACAGACGACTCCGCTCAACCAACAAAGCAAAAGAGGGCGTACAAAAAACCACCAAAATCATCTACACCAACACCATCCCTCTCTTTACCATCCTTTCCATTCTTTCCCTCTCGTGTTATCCCAAACGATAAACAGGATGCAACATGGAATGCAATGTATGATCAGTTGTGTGATTATGTGAAACGCCACGATGGTAGGCCGCCATTCATTGTGACACATAATAGTGATGCGACAACAAAGGATGCCGCTATGATTGCCATCCTGGCTGCAACTCCAGCAACAAATTATGAAACAGCTCCCTCCTCCACTACAACTACCTCCACCGTCAATGTCGACATCACCACCACCGATAGCGGAGCAGACAACAAGAAGGAGCATGATGCCCTCTACAAATGGACCAAGAGACAACTGTACGCATGGAATCGTATGAAGAAGGATAACATGCACGGACTATCCCTGGAACGGATATCGAAATTGCATGCATTGAATTTTGAACAACATTCTGTACATGCGGCCGCGGTGGCAGCAGCATCGTCTGCTTCTTCCGATCTTGCTGCTGCATTCGCTACTGCTACCGCTTCCCCGGCACCTGCGGCAGTGTCGTCAAAAGGAGTTGCCACCGTGATTGTGGTGGATCCTGATGTAACCATGAAGCATGCACAAAAGTGGCAGGAGCAGTTTGAGAGTTTGAAACAATACAAGGAGTTGCACGGAGAGTGAGTGCTAGATACCATCCCCATCATGACACTGTTCAGCCATCATCTCTCACTGGCATCGTCTTCTTTCTTTCCATGTTCCATTTTATGCAGCATCAACGTTTCACGAAACAAAGACGGAGCCCTCTCCCGATGGTGTCAAACGCAACGTGTACGATGCAAGATTACTTTGAATCGCAAGGGTGGTGTCGCCGCTGCGGGAAATGTAATATTGAGCGATAACAAATCTAATCCATTGACCAAGGAACAGTTCCAGTTGTTGGAAGGTATCGGATTTGCAACTTCGGCCAAGCGGAAGAAGTATGATAGTTCGGTGAATGACAGGAAGTGGGAGGAGAAATTGTAAGTGGAAATTATCTTGTGGAAATTATCTTGTTCTATATTGGATGATTCTCGTTCCGTATGATGATCGCATGTTATTGTGGTAAATTTCTCTCACCTTCTCTTCTCTTTACAGCCAAGAACTTGTTCGGTTGTAAGTTGATTCATCTCACTTTAATTGTTCGTCGCGTTCTCCCCTACCTAATGTCCCTAAATATATCTCATCTATGCACGTACAGCAAGGAAGAGCATGGACATTGCGAAGTGACTGTTCGAAAGGGCTTCGACGAGCTCAAACCGTTGGCGAGTTGGGCAAGTACGCAACGGGTGAGTGAGATGTCGTCTAGTAACTTGTTGGAGATGACCTTCCCCAATTTTACAAGCAATCCAACTCATGGATTTTTGCACATGTTTGCCGTCCATCGCAACGCAGTCAAAATACAAGGCGAGACAATCGGGCACCCAGCTGGGGAGAACAACAGGTATCTACTCCTCTTTACATGCTTGCATTTCTTTACTAACTTTCTTTCAACTCTAATGTTTGTCTTCACAACACCCTTTGTGTTAGACATCACCGACGAGCAGATAATGAGGCTGTAAGATACATTGTCGCACATCACTGATTCCATGGATATCCTTCATTCTCACACGCCATATCTTTCATCGACTTATTATTTGTGCACCAGAGGATCGCTTGGTTTCTCATTTAAAATGCGAGATGATTTCGAGACAAGGTTCAACCAGTTGTGTCAATTCAAGAAGGAGTTTGGCCATACGAAGGTGCCGGTGTTTTACACTGGCCACAACAACCTCGGTCGTTGGGCGAAGCGAATGCGTGACGGCATAAGAGACAACGAACCTTGGGTAAGGTTCCTACGAATGCCCTTTGATATAACGTTTGTGCTCCTTTCATGCTAACGACCACGCACTGCATTTATATTCACGTGTCGTGTTTGGTTTCCCTCGTAGATGGATGAGGTCCGAAAGACTAGGTTACTGGGTATTGACTTTGATATCTCCGCTAGGCGCGTTTTTGATCACCCACATAAGAAGTCATCGAGCGATGAAGATGATCAAGCGGACGCCACGGCTCCGACCAATACCGATTTCGGTGGTGCGAATCAATTCTATCATTTCGACTACTCTCAAGCGTCGCTATAGATCGAGTCTCGACTAAGTTGTTGAATCGTCATAGAGGAAGTCTAAATTGCCTTCTATTGCATCCAGAGGAAGTGGGTTACATAGTATATTATTGCACGACGTTCTCGGTCAGAGTTGTCGTCGTCTTTCATAGTGATAATAATATTATTTCAAGCGAGCTTCGCATTCAATGAATATGGTAGTGAAGAGTCAAGATCATTAATTATATTGCCCTCTTTCATCGCGGTGGTGATGATGATGTGGCGGTGCTGTAGATAGATATTTCGGGGAAGGGTAGAGGTAGTATGAGGGATAGCGCGAAAGGCGCGCCATTTTCACATCAAGGAATAGTACTTTCTCTATATACAGAGTCCAAACGTTGATACATATGATGAAATTTAAAATTAAATTTTAAAATTGAATAAAATACCACTAAGGAATCAATATGAATTCAATCTGTGTGGGAGCCCGAAAGGGCGCGCCAGGAAAACCAAGAATTTTTGTTCGTTATTCTCGCAAACACCGATATGAAAAGCGAGAATTTCGGCGGGCAAGAGGTGCCAACAACAACATCAAAATCAAGCAAACGACGCTACGGAAAGCCACCAAAGTCGTCCCCGCCCGCTGCAACGATGGCAAAAAGCGACGGCCAACATCAAGTGCTACTGCTACTGCTACTACTACTACTACTACCGGCTATCCTGCTGCTGTCGAGCGGGTGCTGCGGCCTCGTCCAGAACGGAATGGCACGATGGTGGTGTGCGGGCTCGCCTGTCCATCACCCCAAGCAAGATCAGCATCATGGCCAAGGCACCCATCCCGCAGTGGCAGCGGCCAGTACGGCAGCCTCACTCCCTCCCCCGCCGAATCCTCCGTTTCGATTTCCTGGAATGCCATACCCTCCTCCCGGAGCGCCAATGATGATGAGGCCACCAATAGCGACGCAGACGACAACAGCATTGAAGCCCGGCGCAACGGCCATCAAACCCGCTGCTTTGCCACCCTTTCCCGCCCCTGCCAACGCCAACATGACCACACTGCCTCCTACAGCGGCGGGTGCAGCCGCCCCCAAATATTATTACAATCGCCCCTTCCCTCCTCCGCCACCTCCTCCCCCGTATAATTTCACCGCACCACCACCTTCACTGGCAAACAAAAGCAAAATCATAATTGACAAGCGCGGACAAACCTCCTCCTTCCAGATAGCAGCCGCCGCCGCTGCATTAGCCGCTGCAAAAACAGAATCATCCACCTACGCCATGCGTAAAATGAACGACACAGACTTTGTCAGATGTTTTGCAACGGAATTCAAACGGAGGGGATACACTTTGGCAATACAGCTCAAACTATACTCAGCGGAGGTGAAAGAGCCAGCAGAGAAGAAGATGAAAGGCACACAAAATAATAATGATGGAGAGGTGAGCACGGGCAAGGGTGTGGAGAAGGCGACACAAACATCGACTGCAGCAGCAACTACAACATCACCGAACAAATCATCGCCATCGAAGCAGAAATTATTACCATCTCTGTCACTACCATCCTTTACATTCTATCCCACTCTTCGAATCCCGAACGCCAAGCAGGATGCAACTTGGGATGCCATGTATGATCAAGTGTGTGACTATGTCAAAAAGAATAACGGTGATTTGCCATTGCTGGCTACCATCAACGATGACAATGCGGACAATAGGAAGAAGCATGAAGCACTCTACCGATGGACCAGAACCCAGTTGTCATCTTGGGATCAAATGAAGAAGGATAGTATGCATACCTTGTCA
The DNA here is from genome assembly GCA_036940085.1 of Discostella pseudostelligera. Lineage (NCBI taxonomy): Eukaryota > Bacillariophyta > Thalassiosirophyceae > Thalassiosirales > Thalassiosiraceae > Discostella > Discostella pseudostelligera. The sequence goes on from JALLBK010000081.1 coordinate 6,600, forward strand.
CTCGAACGGATATCGAAATTGCATGTATTGAATTTTGAACAACATCATGTTGCATCCGCCACGGCGACAGCAGCATCATCGACTTCCGAACCTACGGCTGCAACCGCTCCAACTGCTGCTGCCGCTTTGCCTGCTGCTGCTTCAGTGTCGTCAGTAGTAGTAGGAACTGCTCCACCCGATTCTCGCAATGTCTGGATCCAGTCAATGAAAAATTTACAAAGGTGGAAGGAAAAGTTTGAGAGTTTGAAGCGATACAAGGAGTTGCACGGAGAGTGAGTGTTATTATTCCCATTGACACACTTTAGAGCAAAGGTTCCTCCTGCATCTCTCACTGACATCTTGTTCTTGTCTTTTTTTTATCGCAGCATCAATGTTCCACCAACCGTAGACGAAGCCCTCGCCACATGGTGTGAAACGCAACGAATACGACGCAAGGTGACTTTGAGTGACAAGGGTGATGCAGCAGCAGCAGCTGCTGGAGAAGGCACGTTGACCGATTCAAGAGCTAATCCATTGACCAAGGAACAGTTCCAGTTGTTGGAAAGCATCGGATTCGAAACGGTGCCACCAAAACGGAAGAGGAATTATACCCCGCCAACGGTGGATAGGGCGGAGGTTGAAAGAAAGTGGGAGGAGAAATTGTACGTTGTTATGTTTAGTTGCATTACTTCTCGAACACCCCAATCTCTCACCAATATTCCTCTATATAGCCAAGAACTTATTCAATTGTAAGTTGACATTCAGTATTAATTTTTCGTCGCGTGTGACACCCGACCTTATTCACCTTGTATTTTCACGTCTTTGTATATATACAGCAAAGAAGTGCATGGTCATTGCGACGTGTCGTATGTAACCCATGCGGACAACCTACCGTTGGCGAATTGGGTAAAAAGGCAACGGGTGAGTGGGAGATCACGGAATCTTACTTGTTGAGCATATCCGTCTCATGGGATTTTGCAATGTTTGCCAACTATCACTACTCAGAAAAAGTACAAGGCGAGACAATCGGGCATGACGGGGTCAAAAGCAGGTATCTTAATCTCTTTCATGTTTGCATTTTGGTCTGTTTCTTTCCTTACACTATTCTAACGTGCTGGTCTGCAAATTTGTTTTAGACGTCACCGATGAGCATATAATGAAGCTGTAAGAAAATATCGTCGCCATGCATTGCTTGATGAAATATTCCATGGACATCTTTCGTTCTCACATGCTCTATTTTTGATCGGCGTATGATTTGCACAGAGGGTCGGTCGGATTCTCGTTTACCCGGAGAGACGACTTTGAAACAAGGTTCATCCAAGTGTGTCAATTCAAGAAGGAGTTTGGTCATACGAGGGTGCCTAACGGCTACAAAGGATATAATAACCTTGGTCGTTGGACGAAGCGGTGGCGCGAAGGCATACGAAAGAACGAACCTTGGGTGAGGTTTACTGCTGATGCCCTTCGATTTCTACTTCATGCTAACGACACTCAATTAATATTCATATTTATATTTTTTTTTCGTAGGTCGATCAGAACCGAAAGACTAGGTTAGTTGCCATTGGCTTTGATGTCGCCGCGAGGCCGGGATATGGTCACAAACCAAAGAATTCGGACGTAGATCAAGCAGTGGCTGCAACAACGACTCATGTGATGGACAATCCCGATTTCGATCCAAGCGAACATCCATTTGAAAGCGCAGGCGACTGGCTATCATCAACGATCGATTCAGATTCAGATTGAGTCTTCCTTTAGGGGTTCGATGGTCATAGAGTAATTCAATTGCCATCTACTACATTCAGAGTCAGTGGTTGTACATCATTGCTCGAAGGGATTGATTAGTTACAATTTTTGATGTTGATATTCATACTGCACGACATTCTGGGTCAGAGTTGTATATGTGTTCATATTTACAATATTGATAAAGATAGCAAGCATATCTTGTTCCGAGAGAGGTATTGTAGCACCAAATCTACTGTCTTCTCTTGCGTTCGTCAAGAAGATTGTCTGCTATGTGGTCCAGCCTCCCACCTCGAAAACCCGGGAGAGCGGCAAGCAATGCCTCTGTTTCAATGTACTCCAGGGTGTTGCTGCCATCACGGACGTACTGATCAGTTTCATGAAAGGACGACGACTTCAACTGCAATCGGCGGGCTAAAATTCCATCAGGGTGTGATGTAATCTCATCTTTATCCTTGCGCTTCGCCTCGCGTTTTCTAGTAACCCAAGCAGCAAAAGAACGCCGCTTTGTTTCTTCTTCACCCTCCCCAATGTAAGAAGACTTTATTTTCACAGGCTTGTTCAGAATCGCAATATCGTCGTCTCCATCAGGAAACAGTATCTTTGCCACCTTTTCACCAGAGATAGTTTTGCTATCAAACGGCAACCCGGCTATTGGAGCAAGAATATCAAACGCTGCAGCGTATCCGTTTCGAACAGCCATAAGAACATCATCTTTATCTTGACAAAGAGCTGGAAGTTCTGGTGTTCCAAAGGGGAGGGTGATTGGTAAAAGATGTGCCCGTCTCCAATCGTCAGTACTTCTGAAAGAATCGGCATTGTCAGTGCCGAAATAGAGTTTCGTTGGTGGAACTTTCACTCCTCGCAAATCAGCCGAAACTGAATCTCGTCCGATGGCAATGCCAGTAGAAAGCCCAGCATCCAGCGTAAGGACATCTTCAATATACCTGTATTGGCTGCCCCCTCGTGAAAACAACTTGGCGACTTGATTCATTCCGTGCTTTCTAAAGTAAATCGGACCCACTACTCGCTCATACAAATGTTGTCTCGATTCAACAACACATCCGTCTGGACGACTTCGCAAAGCAAGAATATGAGTAGCATTCGCCCTTTCCACTGCACTTCGATATGGGATTGGCTCATAGCAGAACGCGTCGAAACATAAGTGAGAGTTGCTTATTTTCCGCCTGTTCAATTCATTTCTTGTCCGGAACCGTGAAAAACGACCCCGCTGTTCAACGAACTTTCTATTCATACTTCGGATGAGCTGAATTGGTGGACCTGCCGCACCTGGTACCAACATGCTTGCCTCTAGACATGGAAATATTCCTTTCTTTCCTTCATCATTGATACGGCCTGTTGGATCATACGTTTTCTCTTCCTGCGGGCGATTGAGCTTCCTTATCCAGTGTCTGTGAGCAAAACCGTACATTGCACTGGTCCCTGAGGGCAATGCTCTCGACTCAACAGAATCTTTCATCGGTTGATGTAGTTCTTCTGTATGACGAGCAAAACATGCCTTGAATGCAACTGAAACGACAGTGTATGGAACTAGCATAAAAACTGACCAGATGCGACCATACCAACTAATCCTAGCACTCTCTCCTTTCCTTGTTGCCTCCACATCATCCTCATGAAGAGAACCAAAGAAATCACCATCTCTTGAATTAAATGCAACTGTAGAAATTTCGAGATTGTAAGTCGGTGACGCTTTGCAAAGATGAGATTTCAATGATGCATCACAATTATTTGTGCCTTACCTGTTTCCATCTCGCCTTTGCCGCCATTGCTGACAGTAGAGGCAATCATGTAAAGCGGTTGCAGTTTGTCATTGGCTTGAAAAGCATGAACATCAAAGGGTCTCAAGCCGTGAGACTCGTCCATCACTCCATCGAGGACATAAGTTATATTCATTCCTGGGCGACGTCTCAAGTACTGACGCATGGATGAGGCTACATCCAGAGCAGATATTGTTGGACGAATGGCGCGGCCGAAGCGCCGCGCTCCAAACAGCAGTGATTTGGAAACCGACGACTTGGCGACATTGAACATGTTCGACAGTAGGTAATTCATAGACTCGACAACAATTCCTCCATATTGATCATCGGATTGTAGCCGAGTACTACGCGATAAATCACCCGACTGTTTTCTCTTTGATGTTCCCAGAGCCAATTCTACGCTTGATGCTAAATCCTCTTCACATACCCAAGATGTAACATTCTCGCCATCAGCACCTGATACATCAACACATAAGTCATCAGTACCTGAGCTTCCATCCTGCTCCTCACCATCGAAAGTCAATAACTTTCTTTGGATTAGGTCACCTAGCCAGTCAACTCCGAAGTTGACCAAACCGCCTCTCTTCGAAACGAACTTGTTGCCCGACGCTGGCATAATATCGGTATAGACATCCATGCATAATTGGCGTGAAACGAGGTAGGCACCCACAATGGAACCGGCACTTGAGCCATGAATAGAGTCAAATGCATCGAGCAAATCAAGAGTTGATAGCGCTGCAGCCATTCCGGCAGACACAGCCCCTCTCATACCCCCACCTTCAATAACCAGAGCGAGGTGTGGAATGTCAGCGGAAGGAGAGTTCGACCCCTGAAGTCGACGACCGGGCTTGGATTTAGACAGGACGCGTTCGCGAACAAGTGAGAGTACCGGGTGATGACTCAGTAGCTCGATTCCATGTTGATAGTTGGCTATAAGTGTTGGATCCGATGAAGTCTTGGCTTTGTATGTCAAGAGCGACGACAGCGACCCGTTAATGATTGGATCATGCCTATGAAAAGTTGTTTCTCCACCGGAAGATGAGGGGATCGTTGGGATATCAATTGAAATTTGTTTCCTCTCGTCACCAGTAGTTTGTTGACCAAAGATTACTTCTGATCCTACACCCTTGATCGGAAAGCGAAACCCGACATCCCTCAGAGGGATTTTATTGAGAAGCACTGCTGTCTGTAGGTCGTCAATATTTGAAGCTATAAATGGACATTCCAATTCTTCCTTTGATAGTTGCGGAACGACTTTAACGGCGCCATCACTGATGTTTTTGAAGTTGCGCTGGAAGAAGCGTCGTCTTTGACTGCGCTTGTGGTCATGGGTGTTATTTCCCTCTGCATGTTCAGTCATAAGAGGTGCATTAGCCGATGAAGATAATATGCTCGATAATTGATGAGTGCCATTGCCCACATATGATAGATTCAGATATTGTCCCGTGCTACGCTCTTGCTCTAATAATTTGAACCAGTCCGCTTTATCCTCCTGTGGTTGTATCTCATCCATTATTTTGCTCACGACATCGACTGACTTTCTCGGTACCAGACTCATGAATATTGGTTTACCAGGAAGTATTGCTCCAACACGTGGTCGAAATGAAAGACGCTTCCATCCTCTTCTTTTGGTTGATGTAGTGCTATTGGCGATATTGGTTGTCACAGAAAAGTTTGCATCAATGCCCTGTGTATCGGTGGCATTGCTTTGCATTATATGCACACTCCCATCATCTTCAAAAACATCATCAACAGCATCATATCCAAATTCTCTTTCAGGTGATGGAGATTCATTGTCATAACTTTCATCGTCTGATGGGCTGAAATTCATTCCTTTGCTTAAATTGTCATCATTGGCTTCATGATCACTGTTGGCGCGCTTCCAAAATTCTAAAGCAATGACCCCTCCACCTTGGATGCTTGATTGTATCGTCTGATGCTGCTGCTGTGTAGAGAAGGGTTGTCGCAGTGGCAAAACGACGAACGACGAGATCGTCATTTTTGAAATGGAGTGCTGCTCTGAGAGTTGTAGGCAGTTAGATGCATCGCTGCTGAGAGTGGAAGTGGCGGTGACGTAAAGATACAGTGGATGGATCGACAAAACCAGTACCAGAATTGTCATTACCCACATCACCCGCGACCGCACCACACGGCAAAAAGTACATCGCCACTGGCACATATTTCCAATCATGATCATGGTGCAGTGGTTTCATCCATCTCGCATTATTTATTCACTTCACGAGGCGGAAGATGATGGACTCCTCGACCTCCGGCTTTTGGTTTGAGTTTGATTTGATGATTATTATTTGACGGCAATGCCAACTTCATGATCTTCTTCATGTGACAATCATCGTGGCGGAGAAGAAGAAAAAAGGTCGGAAGCATTGGCGACGTTCTACGCACGCTCTAGATACGTGGGAAGGAAGTAGACAATCAGAGTATCGCTAATCTAGAAATTTCAATTTTATTTGACCAAAAAAATCTATCGATCAATATCTCCCATAAATATTTACAACCCTTCCAATTCATCTTCCTCGACCAGTACTTCATCAACAATCTTCTCCTTCCCCGTCTCTCTATCAATCTCCGGCCACCATAGTGGTAAATATGGCAAATATCTATATTCTTTAGTACTTTCCCCAATCAAGATTTTGTTGGTGAGTGACCACTTGTTGGAACCATCGTTAGCTCCCAACAAGCCCAATCGATCCAATCGCATTTGTGCCAGTAGTACCGTTGTCCCCGATGCTGGTGATGAGATGATCTTTCCAATTGTCTTTCCATCCTTCTTATCAATGATGGATGTACCGGGTTTGGCAAGTTCATTTATTTCCGCCTGGAGTTGTTCTCCCGAGACTTGAAGCTTGACAAGTTGTTCCTCTGTAATTGTTTCGTGTTGTGGCTCGCCACTACCACCATCATTCATTGCGTCTTGTGGATTAGCACCATCCCCCAATGACTGCACATTGACCGATCCCATCATCATGGACACGATACTTCCAGCGCCGGCAGCCGAAATCCTGGGAAGAGGAGGTGGGATATATCCCATTAATTGTGGCACGCGCTTCTTCTTCTTCTCCTCCTTCGTCTCTTCCTTCATTGCTTCATTACCATAATTTCCATCCATTTTCATTGTTTGCTCCTCTTCCTCTCCCACAGTCTTTATCGTACCAAACACCTTCTCCACCCCATCCTTCTCTCCCAAATCCTGTATCATACTCGCCATAACCCACGGCTTCGGCACCTCCATATCCACATCCACAATCATAATCGGCACAATCCGTTTTCGTATCACACCGACATATTGCGACCGTGCCGTTAATTCCTGTCCAAGATAACATCCTTTGCTGAAGCTAATGGCATTTAAGAATTCTTGGTTGCATTCCAATGGTGTTTTGGTGGTGAGTTCGGATCCTTCGGCAATGCCGGATAGTTTGCGTAGGACGGAGTAGGTGCCTGGTACGGGAGGAAAGAAGTTGTTCATGAGTGTTTCGAAGTGATGGTGGCGTTGTTGTCGTTTGTTGGATGATGATACTGCTGATGAGGATGCATCAGTATCCACAGATGCCAAGTCTGTCGAAGCTGCACTGTTGGGATTGCTGTTGCCATGCAAAATCTGCTCACCCACCGAAAGTATTCTCATACCCAACGAAGGATGACGTGGATCCATAGCAGCCATATACCCATCTGGCGCACCCGTGGCATTGAGTGTACCATACACGGCATGGACGGACAATTCATTCGATTTATCCGCCAATTTAATTTTCGATCGACGTAATTTGTGTTGATTCAGATGGGAGAGGAGGAGATCAGCAGTATTGTCGGGTAGGTCGATGAGATATTCAGTTGTACTTTTTGATGAAGTTGCGGTGGAAGCTGCTGTATTGGAGCTTGATGATCCATCGAGCAGAGTGCGTTTCCAAAGCAAGGCATCGGTCAATATTCTACCGCGATGGTCTAAGAAACATGTCGATCGCAGCTGGGAGGTGAAACGCACAGGCGGTATGGAAGCTAATTCCTCATTCAACTTCGTATCTCCATCCACCACCACTGTTCCATCATCACTACTAGCAGGAGGTGGCGAAGCAACCACACCACTTAAAGTGTGGACATTCTCCATAGGTTCCTCCCGGGGAGGATTCGGTTCCGAAAATAAATCGCTAGTGACCAAACCTTGGAGGTAAGATGTGGCATGATCAAATGTCCCCGAAACGGAGAGGATGCGTCGATTAGATAATGTTTCGTAGCCGCGTCCCCACAGGGGGCCGTATTTGGAGGATGCTGCTGCTGCCGCGGCGGCGGCGGCTTTGGACGCCATGGTGCGGTGATTTTTTTGAGCACGTGTGGAGTGTGGACGCCGCTAAAGATACTTAACGAATAAACAGTGAAGAAAGAACTTATTAATTTTTGATTTTTGAAATTTAACAATAAAAAAGATACTTAATGAATTTTGAAATTAAATTTGAAATTGAAAAAGATACTTCCTCCGATTATCGAATTGGCGGGAACATTGAGACTCGACTCGTCTCCGGACTCCGGACAGACGGCTCACAAGCCACCCGACTCCGGACAGACGAGTTGTACTGCTTACCGCACCTTACTTGACTTGGCAACGAATTCCTACGTCACAATGTACTGAACCCTACTATCACTGGTTTTCCCCGCCATGAGACAAACAATAACAAACAATCGCGACGGCGTCGAGGTGTGTTGACCATGGCGTTGTTGTTCGTAGTAGGCTCTCTTCAGCAAAGCGGACTTGGACTTTGATATCATATTGTTTGGTATTGACAGAGAGTATACGTGCTATTACTGCTGTGGTGGGAGCGGTGGCGGGGGGTCTGCTCGTACTCTAAGAAATGATATGTCGTCGATCGACTGGCACCTGTTACCTCCTCGAGGCGTGAGACCATCAACCCATCTTGATAAAATGTGGTTGTTTGCTCCTTATTCATCACATAACTGCTTGGAATTTCGTTGACGGTGTAAAGCTGGCGTGTTTCACGGAATTTCGATGAAGAAGGGGGAGCTCACGTCAAGAAGATGCAGTAGAATTGAATGTGGACGGTTGGTCAACTGTTCGATCAACTCTGGCAATAGACGATGAATGACTTTAGAAAGTCGTATTTTGTTGTTTGAAGTGCTGATGCGCGGGCTTATTTTTCAATTCATCTGCAGAGCAATGCGTCTCTCACCCATATCATTTGTTTCATCACATCCGCCACCAAATGCAGCTCTCCACCCAATTTTCTAATTAACTATTAAACATGGTCAAGGCATACGAACTTCGAGGACTTCCCAAGGAAGAACTCCTCAAAACACTCGCCGAGAACCGCAAACAACTGGCCGAACTTCACGTTGCCAAAGTCACTGGCGGTGCTCCCTCCAAAATTGCCAAAATCAAGCAAGTGCGAAAGAACATTGCTCGCACCTTGACGGTGCACAACCAACAACAGAAGGAGGGCATTCGTAAGGCAAGTGCTGGAGCCAAGTACATTAGCAAGGATTTGCGAGTGAAGAAGACACGTGCGATTCGTAGAGCATTGACGAAGGAACAGAAGGCGAAGAGGACTTTGAAGCAGACGAAGAAGGAGACACATTTCCCCATGCGTCGCTATGCTGTCAAGGCATAAATGAGAGGATGATTAATAAAATATAATGATGTTTTTATAATACATTAGGAAGGAAATGTGGATTGGCATTATTTGTGCTTCGCTCTCTGCCATCGTGCACTGTTGTCGTGTCATCAATCAGCGCGTTGTCAGCTGATTAATTTGCCGAACTGCTTCGTTGTACTGAGGTAGGAGGTAGAACGGGATTGTATGAGCGAAATCAGTATTGAATGTGATAGTATGCTCTTGATCAAACAAAGAAAATGAACGACCAATCCCTCACCTTGTACTTCAAGTCCTCTGCGGAGGTGAAGTAGTGAGAACAGAATGTTGGACAAGTAAAGTGAGTTCGAGCCTAGAGCAGTAGCAAGAAGCCACAATCGAGCAAAGCACATCGAGCATTACCTATCTCCTCAAAGAAATCAAGATGATCTGCAGAAGAACACAATTTACGTTATGACGAGCGACGGTGAATCACAGATAAATGCTGGAAATAAGGGCAGGCCACCAGGCACGTACCAACTTGTGACAGCCTTTCATTTTCCTTCCGCAGTGCATCATTATCCGCCTTCAGCTGTCGAAGCTGGTTTTCTGCATCGCATGCAGCCTTGATCCTTTGTTTGAGAGCATTGTTTTCATTCGTCAATGACAATACCTGCTCCCGAGATGAATCATCAGAATCGATTGGTTTCCGAGCAGCTGTAGCTTTTGCTGATTGCAGTGCCTTCTCCAACTCTCGAATCTGCTTCCGGTATCGTTCCTCCGTAGAAGAACTTTCGGATGCATACTTCGACTTCTCCTCAGCGAGTGACTCATCGAGAGTCTTCACTTGCTCTTCGAGTGACTTCACCTGCTCTTCGAGTGATTTGGCACGCGCGGAGCTCATCGGACGCTCCCTGGAGAAACTGCCTCGCGCAGGCATCGGCGGTGCCGCCGCAGCTTCTTCCTTCGCCTTCTTTTTGGCCTTGCATGCTGCCAATTCACAGCGGAGCGAACTATTTTGCGTAGCCAATCCAGAGACGGTCTTGTTCAGAACTTCGACCCTTTTCGTCAATTCGTCTACTAACGTTGAGTTTTCCTTTCGGTTACATTCGTTAGCGAGATCCTTTAGTTTGGTGGCAGACACCCGTGCCTTCTTTGAAAGCTTCAATTTCTCATTCTGAGCTTCGATCTTCTCCGCTTTGAGAGTGTTCATTTGTGCTCCCATCTTCTCTAACGATTCTTTGAGCGAAGCAACCTCTTCAGTCGCAGCCTTCAAATTCACCTCAATCCGCGCCTTTCCTTGCCTTGCTACAGAGAGAATTGTCTTTGTCCTGGTATCTGTAGCAACGAGGTATTTGATCTTGGCATCTTGTTTCTCCCGCTCCTTCACGAGTGCACCAACTTTCCTTTTTGACGACTCGACTTCATCCTTGGCGTTAGCCAGCAACCCCTGAGCTTCATCGTACCTTTTCTGGTAGAGATTGACCTCATTTACTGTTGATTCGGCCTCACCCAAACGAGAGACAAGAGTCGATACTGTAGGATGGTAATCGAGATGGAGGCAGATGTTATTATAGAAGTAAGAGTACAAACAATGGCACGTGTAAAATTGACCAAACTCACTGTCAGCTTTCATGCTCTGAGCCTCATTCGATAGTCGCTGATAAGTCACATCAGCGTGCAATAGCTTTTGCTTGAGCTCCATGATCTTATGGTTCAGATCGCAGATGACATTTTCCTTCTCAAACAGCAACTTTGATACGTCCTCACTCCACTCCTGATTAGTGCGGTTGTTACGAGTGTGCGATTCGTATCCAGTATTGTTGGCTGCGCGTGCAATAGCTTCGTCGATAGAATTCGTTGACGTCGAACGATCAGACCTGTGACCAGGATACTCTCTGTCTTGCAATTGATTGAGGTTCCTTTGCTTCAAATCAGCAATTCTCTTCTTTCCCTCTTGAATGATTTGACTCTTTTCGCGAATAATATCATTCAAGCATTTGATGTGGGTAGCTACCCTGGATGAGTCTATGCAGCTGTCTTGCAGCGACAATACACCAGTGTGGAGCGCTTTCACATCACCGACGTATATAGCGAGCTTCGCTTGAGTCTGCTTCAACAAACTATTCAACTTATCGAACTCTTCCTGCCTGCCCTCTTTGTCGATGATTCCGTTCATTAGATGGCTTACGCTTACAAATTCATCCTTTTGCTGCAGAAGTTCACGAATACTGCCAAAGCAATCTGCTGAAATTTGGTTGGTAGAACATGATGTTGCCATGTGCCTCTCAATGGCATTGATGACATTAAGCTTCCACTTCTCAAGGAATATAATCCGTTTGAGACTGTCATTCAGATGATGCATTGCTTCGCCCCTTGCTCCTTTCTCGTCCGTCAGTTCGTCTTCGAGCGTTTTGCACTTCACCATAAGCGCTACCAGCTCAGAGATTGCATCCATGCGGCCTGATCCCATCTCAGTTTCGGCGACCAGCCTGCGAACTTGCGACAATAGGGCATCACGCTCGTGTGGAATGTTCTGTAGAGTCTTCTCCAAATTATGAGTATCGGGTGCCTTCTCGTCAAGTCCATTTCTAGCTCCCACAGTGCCAACATTGGAATCTAACAAAACATCTTCGCTACACATGAATTGTTTGGGGTCACACGGGTGATCGCCGTGCTTGTATATTATTTCGCCACTTCCATTTGCCACAGTCTCAGCTGACTGATTCATGACCTCCATCGTCGCTAGAGCTGTCACCGAACTATCAGCAGGTAATTGCTTCGCTGCCAAACTGACTGCCTTCAGCTCATCCCTTATCTTTTGATTTTCAGCGGTCATGGTTTCTAGAATTTGTTTGAGAACGTTACTCTCACCTCCACTGGGTTCCCTTGCCGCAATCTCCCGCTCGAGCCCCATGATTGTAACTTTATCTATTTCTCTCTCCGATTTGAGGATAGAGATTTCCGAAAGAAGCTCCTTCGAGCGGTCATTCAAAGGAAGTTCTGCAACCCCTCGCCGAAGATTACTGGCAAATTCTAACACTTTAGAAACTTGTTCAGGGCTCATACCTAAAAATCGACCTCCTTTCTCTCCAATGTCGATAGCGCGTTCTCTCAACTGTGATAAGAGCTTGATGCGCTCGCCTTCGGATTATGAGTAAATGAGAAGAAAATAAGTAGAAAGTGAATTCACAGTGACCAATCAAACCAACGCGAATGCAAAACTAACCTTCAAGAGATTCGATCTGACGGGACAGCTCCGCATTCTCGCTCTGGAGCCTATAATCCTCCAACTCCAAAGCAGATTTCATCTCGGGATCATCGAACGTGAAATCTGGACCTAAATTGGCCTTGTCCTTTAACCAATCGCGCACCTTAGTCAATGCCCTGCAACTTTCCTTCTCGACACCTAGAGTATGGTTCACACGCTTCAAGTCAAAGTCTCTCCGTCGCAAATCTTCTTCCAGCTGCTTCTGAATTCGAATGACTTCCGACAAGCCATTATTCTTTTCGTACAAAGCGTTGCGTGCGTCCGAACGCTCCAGTTGTTCCCGTAGATCGTCGATCTTCTCTTGAGCATCCAGGGACATGTGCGTTGCATTATCGAGCTTGGCCTGTAATGCATCAAGCTTGGTGCGTGCTTCTGTCTCAACCAGCATCACCTTTTGGAGACCTGAAGTAATTTGGTCTTTGGCTTCACGCTTCGACTGGTTCAACGATTGGATAGCACTGTCAAGATCGCGTTCGGCTTGATTTTTGTCGAGTAAACATTGATCATACAACGAAGTGACCTTTTGATTCTCCTTGCGCAGCCTTATCAACTCATTACGAAGTGACTCGTTTTCTTTGACGTGAGCATTTTCTCTACTTGTGGCTCGCTCTTGTTCAAGCTCCACTAAAAGCCTCGCGATTTCCGATGCACTGGACGCATCCTTTCGATGCCATTCGTCGACAGCTCTGCGGTGCTCCTCGGTCTGTGTTGTCATATCATTTTCAGCTTTCTCCTTTTCTTGAAGCAATTGACTCGCGATCCGTGCCTTTTCATCAACATCTGCAGACAGTGAATCGCACTTCGACGCCAATTCTTCACTCTGTCGTTGAAATTCGCTTTTCTCTCGAACAAGAGTTTCTATTTCAGCAACAAGGATGTCTTCGTTCTCTTCGATTTCAAGGATAGTTGCACGAAGTCTGCACGCACGGAGGTGAGAGTTTGGCACCGAACAAACAAGTGTGCAGTGTAGCAAAAGGATCGACCATACCTTTGATTTTCCAGCTCAAGTTTATATAACTGCTGGTTCCCGTCGCGTTGAATTTTCTTTGCGTCCTCCGACGACTTTGATGCGACCGCAAGGATATTCTTTTGCTCATCCAATTGCGTTTTATGGATCTTCACTTGATCTTCGAGCTGCGTCCTCTCTTTCAGGAGACTATCATGATCAAGACGGAGCTGGTTTAATATTTTCTGGCTTTCTTTGAGTTCGTTTATTTTGTCATCTAGCTCGTTTCGACACTTCTCATTCTCCTCCTCCAGGGCAACAAACACGGCCTCAAGCTCATCGATGTGGCGCTCCCGCTCTTCAAGAGCAACGCACAACTCTTGAAACGTAATTTCACCGTCGTTGTTCATAATTGAAATTATTTTGGAGAGCTTCAGCTGAAGCTGCTCGTTTGTCGTCAAAATTTGAAATTTGTGCCGCTGCCTCACCGCTGCCAGCCCTTCATGGCTGCTTAAAATAAGAAGTATCCGACGAGTAAGTAGGCTCCTCATTGACGACTAACCGACTACTCATCAATGCGTTGACGCTGCAATGAAAATCGTCCGACCGTACACTAAAATAGTTCATTGGATCTTTGTGATTCAGCCAATTCACTGCTGGCAACAGTGGGATTTCTTGTCACATACGAACGACGACTGGAGAGAACTGTGGACACTTGCGGAAGGCCCTGGAGAAAGGCGGGGGCATACATTGGTATTGTTCAACCAAACTAAACTAATCTTGTTCGGCGGCCGGGGCAATGATGCTCACCGGCCACATGTTCCGAAACGATTCGATGTTGACGAAGTAGACGGTGTCCTAGGATTTTCAACTTATGACGGAGTGGCATTGAGCTCGAGCTATTCCCCAGACTCTCCTCGGTGCCGACCCGTTGAAACTTGCGTGCCACTAACAAATGCCAGCTCCGGGAATAAAGAAGTTTGTTCATATTCATGGGATCATCTCCTACTAGAGAATCCCAACTCTAACGCCCAAGCAAAAATTGAAGCGGCTTGTGGCTACGTCCCAGCAGGTGTTTATTACAACGATGCATGGATCTATGACACAAATTGTTTAAGATATGATGATCATGCCTGTGCAGTCGATGGGTGGAAGATCTTACATGAAGGGAAAACGTTTGGAGGTTGCAATGAAGTCGAAGGCAAGATCGTGTGTGAAATCCCAAGCGAAAGATATGGTCACGGTGCAACAATGCTCGACGAATCGACAATGGCAGTGTATGGTGGATACAGCAACGAGTGTGAAGACTACTGCGACGATTTATGGTTGTTTGATGCAGCATCGCTGCAGTGGATGGAAGTAAAAAGTGCATCAAATCCCGGAAATAGGTGGAAGTTTTCCATGGTGGGAGGTTTCGGCACGGAGGGATCATCAATCTACCTATTTGGTGGGCACCGGTTATGGCATGGTATGGCTCAAGATAACAGCGCAGAAAATCGTTGGCAAAGTACTGAGCTATTGCCCAAGGGAGGATATTTGGATGATCTTTGGGTACTTAAGTCCAACCAACCAGACGGAAACCTAAAGGAGTGGGTCAAGATTGAAGGCAAGGATACTTGCGTTGATGCACCGGGTCTGACGTGGGAGAGTAGAAATGATAAGCAATGCAAAGTGCATTGGCCCTCCGCTAGGTCTGGTCACGCTGCTGTCTACGACGACAAGAGAGGCGGCATGTGGATTCATGGCGGATTTTCGACTTACTATCCGTATCCGACGAGCACTAGCACAGGTAGTGGTATCGGTACTCAATCACTGGGAAGGGAACATGTCGCTCTTCAGCCCACCTATGCATTTTACCTCGACGACCTTTGGTTTTACGATGCCCGATCGGGATATTGGGAGAAGAAGCAGATCTTTGGGAGGAAACCTCAACGAAGAACGGATCACATCCTCTCTTTGACAGGAGGAAACCAACTCATTTTGCATGGTGGATTCGGAGACAATATCCATTTCAACGACACGTGGCATTACATCATGGTGGAGAATAGGTGGATAAAGAAGGACCATTTCGTGCATGCATCATATCCTGACTCAAGTTGCACCGATGATCTCATCGCCGTCCAACTGGATCCGACCTGCATCGAGCTAGATTTCCCTTGGGACTTGAAACGATCTAACAAAACAACCCTCGCACTGAAATACCAAGAAATATTACCATTCAATCAACAGAAAGGATACACACCGGACCCCGATCATCCATTCTACTTCGGAATTGTCAATAATGCTGAAGAATTCGTCCAGGAACTGCGTCAAAAATATTTGGACCAAGAAGTCTACGACGAAAACAAACAGCGAATCTGGCTAGAATCAACCGTTCCGGATGGTACACCTATTGCTCCCAGAGCAGCCTCGGCTCCGAGACAATATGCTCGAATGAAAAGAGTGAAATACAATCATACGACGGAGCTTGACGTGTGGGAGTGGTGCACATCTGTCAAAGGTGAGCCTACCAGAGGCCGGGTAGATGACAATACGAGTGTATTCATTCCCCAACCACGAAGGCAGTCACCTGGATGGGACGGCTGTAGAGATATCACATGGAAATATCCTCCCTCGCGAGCAGACCACGCAAGCGTCTACGTTGATAAATTCGACATGCTTGTCACACACGGAGGCAGGAGCTATATCTCAGATGCCGATTCGAATTCATCACCTTCTCCCAGCATTATATCACCTACCACACGAGTCCTTGGTGACTTATGGGTGTTGAATACGAATAATTGTGCTCGGAATTGTTCAGGAAATGGAGTGTGCACCAATGGCTTCTGCAAGTGCGATCCAGGCTATTTTGGTATCGATTGCTCCAACATCACATGCTCCGGCACTGTCTGTGAGTATGATAATAATTATGCCCAGCACTGCACACATTGCTGTTACGATAGCGTCGATGGTCGAAAGGTCCCATGCAGTTTGACGGATAAAGAACTCATGATCTTCACTGGAACCTCAGAGGGACTTTGTGATGGGTTCGGTACATGCCAATGTGCCCCTCCATATATCGGAGAAGATTGCTCCATTCTCAATTGCAAACACAACTGCAACTTCAATGGATATTGTATGATTGAATTTCCGCAGTCGAGGTGCATGTGTAAAGACGGGTACACGGGAGAGTATTGTCAGCATCTGGAATGCCTCAATAATTGCTCATATCCCAACGGAGAATGCAACCGCGATACGGGAGAATGCAGCTGCAACACTTTATACTCTCCATATAACAGAACCAATGCGTGGACAACATGGCAAGGTGTCGACTGCAGTTATTTGCCACCATGGTCAGGAGCTGCATCACGTGCCTTATCATTCGCGCTGTTTGCCGCACTGCTTAGCTCCATCAATATAATGCTATCCCCAAACTAAGCACAATGATCTATTCACTTTGAGTTATTCAAGGGCAACAACGATGAACTCTTTTTTCCATTCCACTTTCCACTCTTTTCATCCAATAGAAATCCAACCCATTTCTTCCTAAGTTCCTTCCTCCTACTGTCTTTTCTCTCCTTCATCATCTTGAAATGAATGTAAGCGAAAAACCCGGCAACTGCCATACCAATTCCAGCAAGCTGAAGCACGGTAATTGTCAAACCAAATATTATGGATGTCACGACGATGGCAAATACTCTCCGAATGCAATTCAAAGCCGCATGGTGCACCACCGATATTTTTGTAAGAACGTAGGTGCTTGCAAGGTTGTATGACGTGAAGGCAATGCCGTTCGCGAGTGACAAGAGTATGTATTGAATTGCGAGCGTTTTCGCCGTACCCAATAACAACACATGTTGCAATTTGTCGAGAATCAAGGATGCATTTTCCAACAGGGAAGGAATTACAAGCATCAGTGCGCCAATCTGCTGCATCCTATACTGCAAATTCAAATCATCGACCATCGTAACATGTCCCTGAGGTGTGGCACGGAACAACTTTTGATGCAAACCCCGGAAGGAGAAACAGAGGTTTGATGACATGACAATGAAGCAAATGGTCATGAGTGATGGAGTCGACGATGATACTTGTTTCATCATTCGACGACCATTCTCATGGGCAAGTTGTGATGAAGATAACTGTGCACTGCTAGTATCCTTCCCATGTCCCAGCGTCGACAATGTCACGCCAGCAGCAATGCCAACAAGGGACAATATCTCCTCGATTCCCAATCGTTCAATCCCCCAAAGCACCGCGACAGATGCACTCGTAAATGGTTCCGCGGCCTTGATGGTCTCTACAAAGGCAGCGGAGCCAAGCTTGAATCCATAATTGGTTAGGAGAAAACCTAGTGCAAAGTAGATTGCTGCAAGGAGTAGTTGATTGTGTATGTGATGAGGATTGGAGGATTGTATCCATCCAAGAAGGGAAGAAAGTAATGTGATATTTTCCTCGGCAGAAGTGTCACCGCCTTTGCTCGTCTTTCGTTTGAGAATCCCAGCTTCACATTTCTCAGCAATTGTCACAGTAGCAACGTCATTATTACCCGTACTGCTGCTGGTGCTGGCAACAAATCGACTCTTCAGTTGAATTGGAACCGGCCGCACCCCTCCCCTATGCACTAATCTATCTTTCTCTTTCTCACCACCACTCCCGCCAGAAGTAGAAGTAGTCGATTGCATCTCCAACATGATACGAAGCAATGTCATCCCCACAATCAATTGTTGCATGGTCAATACCAACGGTGGGACGGAATATCTCGTGAGCAGTACTTTGGAGGAGGCAATAGAAACTACGCCCAACATATACCAAAGACAGACTGCCACTGGGACCGGAATACCGCTGGAAGAATTATTGGATGATGATGCACTAGCACTTGCTCTATCATTGGTGGCAGAAACGGATGATGCTGCTGAATTCGACGATGACGGTGCAGCAGCATACGACGGATCTTGGGCGATGCCACCAACAACATGACGGCGGTGTCGAATCAATACTGGAGAAGCGGCAGCTGCAACTGCTACGCTGCCGGCATCATTATTCGTCGTGGTGCCATTGGAGTTCGGGGGGCGCGGATAGCTGCGAGCAGCCATTATTATTTATTATTGCCTGTCTCCAGGGACAATCCGTCTCTACTCAAAGACGCCGACGGCGACGGCGGATGGTTTGTCTACCTGCTAGCTGGAGTAGCTGCCTTCATCCAACCAATGCTATGATGATGTAGTACGGCGGGAAGACCTCAGTTTTGGCGAGAGAACATGACACATTACACGTGGCATCAAGTTTTGGCGGGAGAACATGACACATTACACGTGGCATCGAGCGTACTTACACGGGGCATCGAGTTGGAGGCCCATCATCGACTGCATGAGATGAGAGGTGAAATAATAGAGGCAAGAGTTCGACAATAACAATAAGACACATTCTATTATTACATTTACCATCTATTACTTACCAGCCGGGTGGGCTAGGACGTTTACTTCCAAACGCAATTAGCATTTGACCCCGCTGTGTTACCGGTCTTGCACCATTCTCAATCTCATTCCTACCACTGNATCATCGTCCCACCTGTTGTCAGTACTACTTCTCCTCCGCCTGCTGCTGCTAATGTTGCCCATTCCACTAGTTTTGTCGACACCACCACCACCACCACCACCACCAATGGCAACTCTCCATTCCAGCTCGCGAGCACGTCGTCCCAGATCAGCTGAATCAAATCCCAACCCCTCCCATGCCAAGAGTCGATGGGCAGATGCCTCGGCTTCATACAATGAGGTGGTAGTAGCATTGTTATTCTCCATGCTGCCGCTCATCGTCATCATCTTCATTGTTCTATCACCACCACCACCACCACCACCAACTCGGGGTTCCCCCCTACCCTAGAAATTGACGCATGATCCCGTAGCAATGGCGAAGTCTTTTGATGGGTGGGGGTGGCGTGGCATGCAGCTGGAGGATGGACAGAGGGGAAAGCACTCCTCAGAGTTCCTCCAACACACAATGTCACGATACCCCAGCTGCCCCCACTGCCACCCCGACCACACCCAGAAAAAAATGCCATGCCTTGGGAGAGTTCTGTGCAATGATGGATGGTGGGATGATGGGTGAGAAGGGGGGCAATAGAACAAAGAACAAATAATAAATAATGCAGATGCATGATACTCACTCCTCACGCGCGTACATCAACACCATTGTTTGGGGTGGTAGTAGCGGCCGATGTATTGTTGGATGTTGGATCGGTGGTAGTAATTTCGTCGAGTATTGCTCGAAGGGGCGGCGGTGGGGGATGGCGAGGCGGTGGCAGCGTGTTGGCTGAGGGAGCGGTCGGTGCGGACGACATGGCGGCGTGCGTCGGGTCTCTCTCTCTCTCTCTCTCTCTCCCTCTCTCTCTCTCTCTCTCTCTCTCTCTCTCTCATTTCTCTATTCTTCATTTCAACAAAGGGAAGCGGCGTTATGCTGGGATTTTGTCATTCCACATGTGATGGAGGA
>JALLBK010000082.1:0-34430 GCA_036940085.1 Discostella pseudostelligera
CTTGAGAGCCGCCATCTGCATCTTTAGTCTGTGACCATGGCGCGGTGCCGCGAACAGTGCAGTCGTAGTAGCTCTTCCACCACCACCACCAGCATCTGCACCAGCAACAGCAGCTGCACGCCGACACCGGCGCTCGATATCGATAGAATACCACACCCACACCGACACCACTCCATTGTTGCCATAGACATAGACCATCTCCATCATCCGACGCATAATTATTCTTCATTCATTCTTTCATCATCCATTATCATTATGTCAAATCAATCACACACAAGACGGAGGAGAAGATCTCGTATCGCCACGGCGGCGGCGGCAGCAGCCGCGATGAGCATGACCATGATATCATCGCACTCTCTTTCAGTAGTAGAAGCATTCTCCAGCATTTCCACTGTCACATCGCGCCCAACTCTGCGCGCCAACATCAACAAAAATTCTACGCCAGTATCTGCTCGTCAAACTCTCCAGCTCTGGTGGTCAAATAATGGCAGTGCGTCGACATTGGACGAACCACCACCAAATAGAGGCCCACTGCATCTGTCGTCTGGTCAGCAAATCACCATGTTCATGGACGAGTTATTGAGTGTTGGGCGCACCACCTCCTCCTCTTCATCATCGTCACACAATCATCAAAGACTGAGAATGCAGTATCCGCGACATCTTGGCTCATCTCCATTCCCTCGACTTGAAAAATATATTGGCAGTGGTGGTAGTAGTTCCACATCATCATCAACATTACTGTCAGTCTCTCGCAGTACCGATAAGGTATTGGGATTTCGTGTCGAAGACTTCGATCCATCGTCCAACATGGGGGGAGGTGGTGGCAATAATGTGGTTGTTGACGACGAGTTGCAATTTTCATTTGAGGACTTTGGCAATTTTTATGAAGCCGATTTGTTCATTACACCCGCCACCACCACACTGGAAGGGGGGGAGGATGATGATACTATGGGAAGGCTATCAGCTATACGAACAAAAAAGTCAGGACAGCAACAGCAACAGCATCGTGACATAACCATCCGCAGTAGCAGTCGATCTACTCGTCCAAAATCAAAATCTATTACGGGAGAGGAGAGCGACGTTCCACCCTGGTTGCCATGGGTACCTACCGAATCACAAATCAATCTATTGAAAAAGGTGGAATTGTGTGCGGCGTGTGTGGAACGGGGACTAATTACTACGGGGAACAAGGCGGCATTGCAGCAACGTCTACTAATATGGGCGACGGTACAGGATAGACGACGGGTGAAGAATAGATTGAGTGGATTGAAAGACTTGATTGAACTTAGCAAGAGTAAGGAGAAAATAATTTCTGTCGATGTTGATGTGGAGGGTGTGTTAAGTTACGATGTCAAGGCTTTGACGGATAAGCGTAAGGCGCTGACTAAGGAGAAGAAACGGACTAGTCGAGGAGGAGTGACGGGGAAGAATCACAATCGGGGGATATTGGGACTTGTTGACGAGTCATACTTTTGTAATAGTACAGGTGTTGTCGAATTAGAAGATGACGAAGAAGAAGATGAGGATGACGTAGAAGAATCCGTCCATGACAATATGATCAACGAGGAATCCATCAGCCAATTATCCAAGACATTCAATGCCCCCTCGTCAACCTTTTCCAATCGCGATGTGCGTGAAATGTACATTGAAGCCAAAGTGGCGGATCAAGCGGGAGATCGTTCGCGCTCGAAGGAAATATTGTCCCAACTACGTGAGGCCACGCCACATGACATGCGCGTCGTTCGCCGCTTGGCACGTATGGAGCAGGAGGATGGCAATCTACCCAAAGCACGGACTATGCTGCTAGATGGATTAAGAATGGAACCGAATAATTCGTTCCTATTGAATGGGCTGGGACAGATCGAACGCATCTCGGGCAACGTCAACAGTGCTAGGACATACTATCGCAGAGCAATCAAATGCAATCCGTCAATTCCAAATCCATACCATGCGTTAGGAACATTAGAACACACCCATGGGAATATTCGTGCCGCACTGACAATTATCAAAGACGGCATACGGAATTGTCCTCGCAATCATCGACTTTATCATGCATTAGGTGATGTGTACTTGGATGCCAACATGTTGGATATGGCAGAGGAGGCCTACTTGACTGGATTGCAGTTCGGTCCTGAGTGGAGCAAGGCCTTCTTCTACACATCATTGTCGTTTGTTTCGTACGCCCAAGGACACTCCCGAGATAGTCGAGCTTTATTGGTCCAATCACTGGAGATTAATGGAGGGATGCATGCCCAGGGTGTGATCGCGTTGGCTCAACTGGATGAAAGTGAGGGGAATATTGCACAAGCTCGCAAGGTCTACCGAGATGCGATATCAAGTTATGAGAAGAAACGTCATCGGCGTATCACCTACCGCCCAACACCTCCCTCAAAGGAGGATAATGTGTTTGATACTTGGTCGTCGGATGATGGACAGGGAACTGATTATTCTCGTAGCTACGCGGGTGACAAATGGATCAACGTGTTCAAATCATGGGCTCGCATGGAGGAAATTCATGGCACTTACGAAACGGCGCACATCGTCTACAGTAAGGCCGCAAAACTATTTCCGAACAATGTGAGCCTGTTAATCCAATGGGCTGAGTTGCAGGCTAATCATGGTGAACCCAAGAAGGCTCGCCTCCTGTACGAGGCAGCATGCCACCGAGTTGGGTCGAAGAGCGCCGAGCCGTATCAGTTATTTGCCGAGTTCGAAATGAAGCGAAAGAATTATTTTGAGGCGCAATCGATCCTTTCCAAGGGAGCTCAGTCCGTGGCCGGTAACAACTCTTCGCTTGACAATGACGAGGATAGTGCTATTGGGGGTAGTAACAAAGGTCTTGCTCGTCTATTTCACACCTGGGGAGTATGCGAATATCATCTCGGAGTCTATTCACGAGCAGAAAAGCTCTTTGATGATGCACTCCGGGTGACTGGGTCAGAAGAAGGAGACTCTGCCATGCGGTCATTGATCCTGTATTCGATGGCGAAGCTTGAGTATTCACGGCAAGAATACCTTTTGGCGCAGCATTGTGTTGCTCTCAGCTTGAAGGAAAATCTATTGCCGGGTGGGAACTATCTAACATGGAAACTTTGGTCGCAGATCGCTGTTAAGATGGAAAACGAAGAACTTGCCACGCGATGTAAGGAGCAAGCACTCCTAAGACGAGAACAGGAGCGCGGAGGGGCTGCGTCAGACCTATCACGGTTGCTCGGAGAACGGAACGACAAGTCCTCCAATAATCGTTTGCCTGAACGGACAGGCTCTGCAATGAAGGATATGTTCCGGAAAACTCCTTGGTATAACAAAGTTTGCCCACCAAGTGCGAGGATGGATAAGATTTGGTTCAACGGTGCCATGTTGTGGGAATGGGTCTAAGGATTGGGTGGCATTAATAGACTTGTAAACTAGTAGAAAGAGTGATACAACAGCTTCTCGAGGTTCAAGCGTACTCAATCTCAAAGTCGAGTCCAAACAACTCATAAATCATGCCCCTGCCTCTTCGTCCACCCCTTCATTCACCCCGATGCAATAGCCGATATTATTCAACGATTTGTTGTTTGTCGGCAAAGGTCGGCAAGTACGCAGAGGTATCTAGGCAGTAGTTCTTCTGTGCCACGTGTCATGCACTTTCTTCCCGCTATTTCTTTCGTCTGTCTGGCGAATCCAACCACCACCAACACCACTCATCGATCGCATGCTGCCGCTGCCGCCGAACATGCATGGCGGCCCCCATTCCCCACAACATTGTTCTGCCAAAGCCGGAGCCGCTGAAGCCAAATTCATATCTAGTAGGAGAGTAGCGTTGAATAATCATCACCATCATGTCGACGAAAGGCGAGACCAGCACCGGCTCTGGTGCCTCCCGTTCCACCCTTCCACTAAAATTGTCACAGCTACAAAATTTTTGCAAACGAGACCCCGACGGATACAAGGAAGATTACGATGCCCAATCGCGACGTCTGGTATCATTGGTGGGGATATTGTCACTCTCTCCCAATGCTGATCCAAGCCCGAGCCTCGTGGAACTTATCCAGTTTATGGCTGCTGTGAGTTCGAGTAGCTACAAGGGTGAAGAGAGTGATAGGATTGCGGCGTTGTTGATGGATTTGCTTGTCGGGAGTAGTAGTAGCAGTAGCAGCAGCAGCAGTCAGCGACAACCACTATCTCCAGTAGGCAGCTCACCATTACTACAATCTACCCTACCTTTGGCAGCACTACAACTACATCGTGATATTCGTAAGGCGTGTGTCTCAGCACTCATATTGATGCGCAACAAGGGTGCTGTTCCACCATTGCGTCTACTCCAATTATTCTTCCAACTTATGGCAGTTGTTCCCGACAAGAATCTACGAGAAAGTTTGTATCATCACATTGTCAATGATATTCGCAACATTAACAAAAATGGCAAGCGGGATGAGAAGCTAAATCGGACCATTCAGTCTTTTTTCCATCGGATTGTTGCAGCCAGTGCCAATGAGGCTTCTCCCGGTGGAGAAGACACACCCACCGACTATGCTGCCAAACGTGCTGTTCAAATGACATGTGACTTATACCGTCGTAACGTATGGAATGATGAGCGATCGATCCATATTTTAGCAACTGCCGCATCCTCGCCCAACTCATCGGTAATGTCTCGTGCACTCCGTTTCTTCTTAAACATAGAGGAGGCAATGGCGCTCGATCAAAAATCTACTGACGAGGCTAAGTGGGCCGGGAGTGAAACCATCGATTTGCATTTGCATTCCAAAAAGACCAAAGCAAAGCAACGTGTTGTGGCAAAGCAGATTAAGAATCGGCAGAAGAAGCAACACGTGCGCGAGGGTTTGATTGAGGCTCAACGCGAAGATAAGGGTGTCGAATCGTCCCGAAAGTTATTCCCCGCTATTGAACTGTTGAACGATCCAAATGGATTGTGCGAAATCATACTGAAGCGGATTAAAAGCTCCGGGTCGAACACGTACAAGTTTGAAGTCAAAATGTTGATGCTGAACTTTGTCACGCGTGTCGTTGGGAATCATGAACTGATATTGCTTCCATTGTACGCTCTTCTACAACGGTACATGGGTGGTCATCAACGGGATGTTACTGCAATATTGGCCTACTCCGTCCAAGCGTGTCATTCGTACGTCCCTCCTGAGGAAGTGTATGGGATATTGAAAACGATTGCACATAATTTCATTACGGAGAGGTGTTCGGGCGAGCAAATGGCAGTGGGTATCAATGCCGCACGTGCTATATGTGCTCGTGTGCCATCCGTCTTGTCGGATGAAGAAGTTACCAATCCAGACAATAGTGACGAGGGGAAGTCGAAGAGCATTTCATGGGACGTGGAAGCTTTCGTGCGTGATTTGGCGTGCTATTCCAAGCATAGGGATAGATCTGTGTCGATTGCTGGAAAAGGGTGGGTGAATTTCATTCGAGAGGTCTACCCCTCGTTACTGCAGGGGAAGCACCGTGGTTTGGTTGGGTCGGGATTGCATCGTGCTGGCGAGAAACCATTACGGTATGGTGAGGTTCGCGCAGCAAGTGGCGTCGAGGGTGCGGATCTTCTGGTTGCATACGAGGCTTCAAAGAAGGCTGCCGAGGACGAGGAATCAAGTAACGACGACGAAGGAGAAGATTACAATGAAGACGAATGGACTGAAGTAGAATCTGGAGATGAGGAGAACGTAGTAGACGAAGGCGACGAAGATGGATGGGTTGAAGTAGACTCTGATGACGAAGACAACGAAGATGAGGAAGACGAAGATGATGCATTTGATGATGACGAAGAAGTGAGCGATGACGAGGCTCCTGATTTGGTTTTGCTTGGAGAATCGAATGACGAAGGAGCCGCAGATGGCGAAAAAGATACAGAGAAGAAGTTGGATCTATCAAAGATGTCAGCCAAGGACCGTGCCAAGTTGCAGCAACAAGTATCCTCCACACGCATTTTCACAGCTGCCGAGTTTGCCAAGATGCAGAAGTTGGTCGAGCGTCAAAAACAAGCCCGCCGCGATCCACGTCTCGCCGCCAAGCTCAAACGAGCCAAAGCCAAGGGTGAAGAATTTGCGGATATAAGTGACGACGACGATGACAATTCGGATGATGAGCTCCACATTAAGGGGGCTGTGAATGCTACGGATATCATGGCGGATGCGAAGAGAAAGCGGATGAGCAAGGCTGAGAAGTTAGAAAAGATTATTGAAGGAAGGCAGAAGTGGGAGGCGAAGGTACGTATTGATAATGCATGCATATTTGAAGCATTCCGACGACTATTTTCTAAGCACACTCCGATCATCATATATACTACTGTCTCGTAGGAGCGTCCTGGTGGTTCTACCAACACTGAAAAGAAGAGGAAGAAGAACTTCGCCATGTCTAAATTTGCATACAGCACAAGGAAGAAAATGGGAGAGAAGACGACGGCCAAGCATGGAAGGAGTAAAACGAGTAAGGTGAAGGATGGGCGTGCCGCGAAGAAGCGCCGTAGAAAGGTTTAATGTCTAAAATGAGATCAACAACATGACGATATTCGTCCACGCTCTTTAATTCGTTCTTAAAATGATGCTTCTCACAATACACCACATCCCACAACCTTAATTTCCACAGTAGGCCTACCCCTTTTAGTGAAAACTCCCGTGGCAATATCCGTAATAACATCCATCCCCTCCTTCACTCGTCCAAAGGCCACGAACCGTCCATCCAACTGAGGTGCCCCCGTGGTAGTTATCAAAAATCGTGAGTCATTCCTATGCACGCCTGGACTCATCATTGAAACAATTCCCGGACCAGTATGTGAAATAAGAAATCCCTCATCTTCAAAGGAGTAGGGAGTAGTATATGTCCCAAAAGCGGGATGACAGCGTCCACCGGTTCCATCATTCGAGACTACATCTCCCAAACACAACCCCACCGTTTTCTCGATCTTGTAAACCAATGTAGATTCATAGCCTATTCCAGTGTCTCCCTTCTCTTGGCATAAAAGTCGAAAATTCTCGGTAGTTTTGGGCAATGCCGCCGATGCCAATTCAATAGTAACGCGTCGAGGTGGGTTGTTGTCCACAGATAGATCCAAGTATGCTTCCGTGGGAATGCTGATAGTAGTAGTATCTTCCTTAGCATTCAATGATTCATTCATTTGAAATACAAGATCATTGACTGCATTTAATTCATTTACATCACGAAAGTGCCATCGACCTTGGAGGTGTCGTCCTCCGAGCCCCGCGCGGTATTTCTTAAGCCAGCCATGTCCCCGAGCGCCACGTGTGCCGGTGGCCATATCTCGTCGAGATGTGGAACTAGGAGCGCCAAAGTAATTGGATGAAAGTGATGGTAATGCATGTGAAGTGAGGGAGGGGGCGATGCTTCTAATAGTAGCTGGTGGGAGGCAGTGCCGTGCTAGTAGGCTTCTGGCGGCGTTGGATGTCATGGTTCATGTCGTTTGCTTGTTGTTTTGAGCGGCGACCGCCTGCTGACTGCTGCGACAGACGGACGGTGATGAGCGAGCAAATGACAGACTGCATGCACCGCTGCCACGTGTACGATTCTCTACTGCAGAATGCACCGCGGGCAGCTAGCAGCGCTTCCAATTCATTCGAAATCGGCAATAGAAATTGCGTGGGCAGCTAGCAACATTACTCCCAAAATGGTCCTACCGAAGTCCACTCGTAATATTAGACACTGGAGGCATTTCCTTTTGTTAGCAAGTTGCAATCTCCTTGTACGAGTAGCCATTTGCTCTCCGAACGATCTTGCATCGTCGTCGTCGACGCACACAACACATGCACTATTCGGTGTTCGGGGTGGCGCATTCTTTGGATTCGGCAGATCATCCAAGTGTCAAGATAAAGAAAATAGCGGTGGTGATGGCGATGGAGATGCACCAAAACCTTTCCCTGCACTATCTCAAGATGAAATAGAAGAAAAGCTCAATATACCAGTGTTTGGATTGACCGATGCCCAAGGGAACGGTGTCATCCTCGCAGAGAGTGGAAGCAACAATAATATATTTCACCTCTTCTTCTCGAAGCACATGGCAGATGCAGCCCTAAAGGCAGTTGTCGAGGCGAATAGTGGTGCACCTCCGTTAAAAGTATCGGCATTCCACTTGGGTAAATGCTGGTTCAAATTAATTGATACATCGGGATCCCGAATGTATACATTACACAAATATAGTAAGGAACCACAACAAGACGGAGTAGGTTCAGCAGAGGAAATCACAAAGGCAGTGCACTTTAGACTTGTTCCAAATGCAAAAGACTTGATGGGTGCACGAATACTCACGGGGCTAACACCCGTCGATGTCGAACAATTGAAAGATGCCGTGATGGAACCAAACCCACCCAAGGCATTATCCATAATACAAAGTGCCGCGAACAGTGCAACAAGTAGCTTCAAAAGCCCGTTTGACCAGATACCAGTGTTTGCTATTGCGCAAATGCGTGTCCGAAAGAAGGATGAGCAAGGAAACTCCGTGGGCAACAACATGGTGCCGTTTCATTTATCAACAAAAACTATGAGTGAGACATGGAATGAGTTTATACACCAGTCTCCACAGTTTCAAGATGCCGAGGCAACATTGCAGCTCATCGAGTTGCACAAAATGGTTGAAATGATGCAATCGGAGTCTGACTTCGACTTTCGAAATATCGTGTTCATCTATCCGCAATATGATAAAGATAGCAAGGATGATTCGGATGATGATAACGATGAGAGCGACGATGGTGGTGGTGGTGGAGGTGATAATGGGATGAAGGCAAATGATACTGCAAATTTTGACATTGAGCCATTCTATTCAATGGAAGTGTTTGCTTCGACACCAGACCAATCGTTAGTACAAATATGAGAAGTGGATAATGATGCAAAAATAAAGAACCCTAATCAATTACTCCTATCAACAGATCAATAGCTTAATATACATCAACATCGTGTTAGGGCAATAGTCTAGCGCAATTCATCTCACACGTGGCGTGGAGTCGACTTGTTCGCATTACACGTGGCAACTATTATTTGGCGGGAGACACACAGATTTGGTGGGAGGCCTCCAAAGAATTTGGCGGGAGACCCAAAACATTTGGCGGGAGAAGCTCAATACCTTCAAGGTGCTCCGTCCTCGAAACAAGAAACAAGAAGGTGAAGATGAACCAACAGCCAACACCATTACAATTACACCCCTCCCCTGCCCAATACACCGACGCCTTCATCGATAGCTCGAAGGATAATGGGACGCGGAAAGCTTGTATTCAAAGGCGAAAAAAGATCAAGAAGAAAGATGGAAGTGCGAAGATAAAATATGAAAGAGGCGAGTCCGTGGGACGGGGTATGGCTGGGGCCGGCGGCAGCGGCAGCGATAGCGGGTCGACGCAACACCTCGACCTCGATGTAGATGCCACCACAACATTAGCCCTCTCTCGATACGGCGACGTTGGGGCAAGCACTGGTGATGGTGATCAACCTGATAAAATTCACAACCAGGGTCCACAAGTCCAAAAAGGGCAAGGCTTGATTACATCATCCGCCACTGTGATTACTGGTCATGGTACTGCATTCAAAAATGAGCTAAGAGTGGGCGATGCTCTACTTGTTCGAAACCAAAAAGGGTCTGACGAAATGCGCATAATAACAATGGTCCTTTCCAATGCATCAGCTTCTATATCTTCTGCATTCACCTCTGATCTGAGAAATCCGACCCGATTCAATTACATCAACAAACCAAGGGACGACAAACGAGAAATGGCCGCCAAGGCCGAAAAGGCCAGGCTTGAAAAGGAAGAAGTGGAGCAGCGAGCAATGGGCACATACGGAAATAAAGGGGAGATCGTTTACCGCGAGAAGACCGAGCACGGGGGATACAGAATTAGGAAGGAAAAGGCAACGACGGAGATGAGCAGATCTGATCTGTTGGCAGCTAGAGCCGGGAAAAAGAGTGATAGATATTGCTGAAGACTTTGTTTGGAGCACGAATGTATTGGATAATTATCATTCTAACCATTAACCATTTAAGTATTAACTCACAAACCCTTATTGTAGTAGAGAACTTTGTATGGACGTCCATCCCTCTTGGCATCTTGCAAATTGTGGTATTTTTCTTCAGCTTCTTCAACCTTGATCTCTCCCATCTGTGGAAATATTGCAACCGATGCAGGAAGACCAATTCCAAAGCAAACAAGCAAAAGATAAGTTGTCATCGGTACCCTCATCATTGGATTTCTTTGGATCATATTCTTCAATGGAGGAACGATCCCCATCAAGAACGGCGGCAGGAAGTAGACTGGCGCCTGAAGCATTGCACGAGATAATGTTGTCGAGTTCACCCCACGCTCTGCAGCAACCTTTGACGTTTCGTTCGGCAAAACATCCTCACCATCACTGTTAACGAGTGGAACACCGGTGTCGATCTCGGGAGATCGCACAATGTAGCAATTCAAGCTCGATGCAACCACAGCCGAAGGGAAAGCCACCCAACGCAACAAATTCTTTGCCTGCGCAGGAGTATAACGACGTTGGATGAACGTTGCCAATCCAAAAGCAACAGTCAACGCCGATCCCACAGCGGCAGCGTATGACTTCATGAGCGTCTCATTTGTCATTTCAGATGATGCATTGCGATTGTAATAATTGACCAGTGCGTTCTGACTTTGATTTACCCAGCTCCAAAAGAGTAGTGCTGATGTTGACTGTGATGCTACCATTGCAACACAAATGGGACCATTGAACGGGACGTAGCCAGACATGCGGAAGGGATGAGGAATGGAATCGCCAGTGTCGGGGTGAAGAGCCGCAGACGCAACACGCTGTCATGGAAGTGGGAAAAGAATGTGATGGATATATGTTTGAGCCATATGATATGAGTATTTGAGCAAATAAATCTTAAAATGGAGGTTGAAGAATTGATCATCGAATACTACTTACCTGTGCCTCCCAAAGCTTTCGACTCATTTCCGTTTCACTAACTCCCGTCGGCAAGTTCTTCAAATGATGCTCGTAATTATCCACCATTTCCTTACACTTGTTCACTTCCTCACTGCTATACGTGAGCAAGAAAGGATCGCACGCCAAAAGCATCTTCGAAAGCCTGCCACTGAAGGTAGACTGATCAAACCGTTGCTGCTTAGGATCGAATGTTGGCACCATCGACGCCGTGGCATTCTCTGCGATAGCAGCTCCAGCGCTTACGGTTCCAATAGCAAGTATCATTGCGATCGATGTCATGCCGATGGGTACGCTATCCGACGATGCAGAAGTGGCTGCTTCGGACGCGGCCTCTTTGGTTGCCGCTGCTCCAACCGAAACGGATGGCTTCGGTGTTGCGGTTGGTGCACCCGATGCAGCCGCATCGACAGAGCCACTTGTAGACTTGCCACGAAAGTTTGGCGAGATTAACGATCCTCGGTTTGGAAAGCTCTTGCTAGTGATGCTAACATGATTATGGGCGGCTCGAAAGACGCTGGAGCTGGAGGTGACGGAGCGGGCGGCAATGCGGAAGCTCATGGACATGGTTGGTAGGAGTACGATATTGTTTTGTTGGAAATGGGAGCGTCGATGCAATGATAGAGATATTATTATCGTCGTTGATGTGGATGTGTTCCGGACTGTTCCGGAAAGATCTGTGGATGTCCCTCTCCCTGCAGTAATCTTCACGAAGGAATCGAGTAAACCTGCTGCCGGTGTTTGTGCCGCTTCAATTGCGGCAGAAGAGGAATTTTCAATTCGGCGAGTTAATCGACATTATGTCTGTAGAATGTATCGCAAATTGAAGTAAAGCGGCATTTCATCCTCCCCCTGAGTTGCAGCGGCGGTTGCAGGTGCACGCCGATGATGACGATACGATGGAGGATGGACGATAGACGACCGACGATGTTGAATTAATGCTGGAAGATGAATGATAGATGATATGTCGGTGTCGGATCCAACCTCGCGCACAGTACGATGGGCCATCATGGGCACCGGCTCCATCGCCAATGACATGGTCCAAATCCTCAAACAACTTCCAAACACCGAAGTCATCGCAGTTGGAAGTCGATCCGTCGACGGCGCCAAGAGATTCAGTGATCGATGGGGAATACCTCGCCAGTATGGCTCATACGAAGAAGCCGCATCCGATAAGGACGTTGATATTTGCTACATCGCCACACCGTCTATGCGCCATCCTCAGGACTGCTTGCTTGCTATCCAATGTGGAAAAGCGGTACTGTGTGAAAAATGCATGGCTCCCGATGATATCGTTGCAAAAGAAGTTCTCGATGCAGCCAAGGCATCCAATCTACTTTTTGTCCATGGAGTATGGAGCCGATTCTTCCCCGCTATGAAGAAAATCCGTGAAATCATCGACTCTGGTGAAATTGGAACGGTTCGATCGGCACGTGCATCGTTTTGTCAAAATGATGGCGCTGGATCCTGCAGTGCTTTGCTCGAGACTGGGATATATTGTGCACAATTTTTGCAGTGGGCGTTGGAAGGTCCCGATACTGCCAATGATGATGAAACGAATACTGTTGTAACTGGTCCTATCGTTCGTGGTGCGTGCCAAGTTTTGCATAATGAGACTGGGTTGGATGAACATGTAACCGCAATCATCGAGTTTCCTGGAAAGAAGATCGGATCCTTTGAATGCTCTCTCGCCCACTGTTCGAGCCGATCGGCAACAATCTATGGATCGGAAGGTGTGATTGATGTTCCTTTTCCATTCTGGTATGTAATGATAATTTGTATGTATTTGTTTCACCGAACGACAACATGAACCATGCATACTCATGTCTCCTTCGCGATCGCTTTGATAGGTGCCCTACGAAAGTTACCGTCACGAGAATGACTGGGCTCGGTAGTCAACAATGGTCGGAGCCTGTAGAATACGAGTTTCTATTACCATCGAATATGGTCGCACTTTCCACTGAATGTGATGGTACGGAGGAGAAACCTGGGTTCAATTTTGTGAACAGCCAAGGACTTGCCTACGAAGTTGAGGAAGTGAACCGCTGCTTTCGAGAGGGAAGGATGGAAACACCATCATTTTCATCGCATCAATGCATTGAGATATTACGGTTAATATCTGATATTCGTAAATATGCTTCAAAGTGATAAAGATATTGAATTAATCTCAGCCACTCGTCTCGGTTTTGTTTTCATTCTTCACTCTCGCTTTGCGCCTCTCGGTGCAACGATTCCACCTGATTCCACGTGACAGCTGAACCATCCATCCATCTGGCTGTCGCCTTCAAACAAATTCCACGCGTAAGCATTCCCGTCGACCCCCTCTTGTCTCTGTCTGTCCGACCGTCGATGAAGTCTCGTCTGTCCGGTCAATTCTGATTTCCTGTTGCCCACAAAATCCAAAATCCAAAATAAATACACCTCGACCATGAACGATATCTAACATCATGTCCTCCCAAAATCAAGCCCGCGTCAAAAATCGTGCCCCGGCACCAATCCAAATCTCCGCCGAGCAAATCCTCCGCGAGGCATCCGAGCGTCAAGAACAACACATTCTCGATCCAATCGTTAAAATCCACGATGCTGAGGAATATCAATCCCATCTACGCGATCGACGACAACAATTCGAGGATAATATTCGCTACCGTCGGGAACATATTGGGAATTGGGTGAAATATGCTAGATTTGAAGAGGACAATCGTGAATTTGAACGATCAAGGAGTGTCTTTGAACGTGCATTGGAGGTGGATGGTCGCAATCCGGAATTATGGCTTCGGTATGCCGAGCTTGAGATGCGGAATGAATTTATTAACCGAGCTAGGAATGTTTTGGATAGGGCCGTGCAGTTATTGCCACGGGTGGACTTTTTATGGTACAAGTACGTGTACATGGAAGAAATGGTGGGGGATATTCCCAAGTGTAGGGCGGTGTTTGAACGGTGGATGGAATGGATGCCAGATGATAATGCATGGATGTCCTATGCGAGATTTGAGCTACGTGGTGGACATATGGAGCAGGCGAAGGAGATTATGAAACGGTATGCCAATGCCTACCCCTCGTCACGATCATTTCTACGATTTGCAAAATGGGCAGAGCATGAAGCTAAGGATATTGACTTGGCACGGACTGTGTATGAAAGTGCATTAGTGGAGTTGGAGCCGGAAGAAAGTCGACA
Organism: Discostella pseudostelligera; assembly: GCA_036940085.1. Classification (NCBI taxonomy): domain Eukaryota; phylum Bacillariophyta; class Thalassiosirophyceae; order Thalassiosirales; family Thalassiosiraceae; genus Discostella; species Discostella pseudostelligera. The sequence goes on from JALLBK010000082.1 coordinate 14,090, forward strand.
GGCTCGAGTGTTTGCTCGATTTGCGGCATTCGAGGAACGTCAGGGGGAGTATGAAAGAGCACGTGTTATCTACAAACATGCCACCAAGCTATTCAATTTGGGACAACCACCGAAAAAATCTGCACTGGGGGAGGAGACAGAGGAAGACGAAATTCCTCAATGGGAGCAAGAGAAGCGGGATGAATTGTACAAGGCCTACATTGCCTTTGAGAAGAAGAGGGGGGATAAGGCGGGTATTGAAGATATTGTTATTACGGGTCAACGTGCTGAGTATGAGAAAAAAGTCACTGCAGATCCCACAGATTATGATGCATGGTTCGAGTATGCAAAAATGGAAGAAGACAATGAAGTTGCACGTGGCACCGAGTCTGGCACAGATAACAACAACAAGGTGCGAGAAGTTTATGAGCGTGCTATTGCCAACATTCCCCCCTCAATGGAAGACAAACAACACTGGAGACGGTACATCTTTCTTTGGATCTATTACGCCGTCTACGAAGAAATGCAAAGGCACGACCTCGATCGAGCGTCCAAAGTCTACGATGCGTGTCTTGATCTAATTCCTCATGCCAAGTTTAGTTTTTCCAAAATATGGATCAACGCCGCGAAGCTGCACATACGACGGAAAGATTTGGCATCCGCACGCAAATTACTTGGGAGGGCTATTGGCCTGTGTGGGAAGGAAAGAATATTTACGCAGTACATTGAGCTCGAATTGGCATTGGGGGAGGTGGATCGATGCCGTTCGTTGTTTGCCAATTACTTGAAGGCTATGCCACACAATTGTCGAGCGTGGTCGAAGTATGCAGACTTGGAGAAGTCGGTTGGTGAGACAGAGGTGAGCGACTTGTGGTGTTCAAGTCTTTTTAGTTTCCGCAACATGTTCATACCTAATTATTACTGATTTGCTCCATTCATTTCAGCGATGCCGTGCCATCTACGAATTAGCCGTTGCTCAGCCGGCGCTTGATATGCCTGAGATGCTTTGGAAGAATTACATCGACTTTGAAATTGAAGAGGGCGAGGGAGCCAATGCTCGTTCCTTGTACGAACGTCTCCTAGAAAAAACAGGACACGTTAAGGTGTGGATTTCATATTCGCAATTTGAAGGATCCGAAGTCGGGCAAGGCATTGATAAAGCAAGAGAGACATTCCAACGCGCGCATGATCAAATGAAGGATGCTGGCATGAAAGAAGAACGGGTATTGCTCCTCGATGCATGGCGTGTCTTTGAAAAGACGAAGGGTGATGCACATAGCTTGGCCAAAGTCGATAGCATGTTGCCCAGACGTGTCAAGAGGAAGCGCATGGCAACCGATGAGAATGGCGTCGAACTTGGATGGGAGGAGTATTTCGATTATCACTTCCCGAATGATGACAATGCGAATGCTGGAAATCTTAAGATCTTGGAGATGGCTGCTAAATGGAAGCAGGCACAGCAAGCTCAGGACGATAGTTCTTCATCGGAGGAGGACGATAGTGATGATGAGTAGGGTTGGCAGGATTATCTTTTTCTCGAAGCAGAAATGGAGTGTCTATTGTATATCTATTGCCTACCGAACCCACTACCAATTCTCAAGGTATGTTACGCTCCATACTTGTCATTCCATGTGCTGCAAAATGTATCTCCGGCTCTCGCGAATTCCCCAGCTTCGTTTGGGTTGAGTGGACGTGCGTTACTCGGTCACCTTTTTGCTACAATAAGCTGGAATATCATTATAGTTGGATAACCTTGCCCGGCAGTGGCACAGATATCCTGGTTGATATCCAACATCATTGCAACAACCCTATTCAACTTGACCTCGTGAATTCTTTGGATTACTAATACATTTTGTTTGTCCATCATGCATCGCAGGTGCTGGGTTTTTCGTTTGAATAGGTGATTGGTTGTCATTGCAGCACAGATGTAACATTCTATTCGAAGAAATAAACATTTCATTTAAATCTTTGCATGCTACTTCTTTCTTGACAAAGTTCTCTGCTTCTCTGCTGCCACAACAATCTTACTCGAATCCACCAACAAACCCTTTCGGCTCCTGACCATACGAATGTATTTTAGGGCGTTGTTGTCAAGCCCGGTTGATGAATCGCCAGTCTGCAGGTTTTGTCCGTAGTCTTCCCGTTCTTCATCGGTAGTTGGGATCCAGAATGGGTCCTCGTTGAGGACCTCCCAATGCGAGAAAACAAGCTCCGGTGCAGTTACTTCACCACTGGATTTCTTCATAAGTTCGGGAGCCAAGCCAAACGACTCAGCCTGCGGAATTGTGGCAGTCACTTGAATGAGATCTGTTCCATCAACCATGGCATCAGTGACAACCTTCCCTCTTCTTTTTGACAAAACTGAATGCAGAGCTCCTAGTCCAGCTAAAGAAGAGTGGAGAGTGAGCCTAAGGTGGCCCTCTACAAGACGAGCTGGTCTTGTTCTATGGTTTGAGCACCAAAGAAGTGAATTAGGCAGGGGTCGCCATAACGGCACAAATACTTGAAATGGAATCAAAGTTACTTACAAAAGCGCACATCTGATACCCGATCGCAATGCCGCTACAACCATGCCTCCAGTTAGGTCCCTAGCCACTTGGTGCCCGTCGGGGCAATTCGTTACGGCGATCTCTACAGACTCCAGAATGACTGCGACGCCGCGAACCGGTTCTTCACAGAGCGGGCCCGAGCGCATAGCGAGCTGAAACCCACCCAAAGCCGATCCACGCATATCTTGTCGCCACTTTTGTAGCGCAATTTCGTCGGCGTCATTATTTGTCGACTCAATACTGGTACAGGCAAGTCCTTCACGAAGAAACTGGCGCGTAGCGTCATATTCGTCAATGCCATCAGTGTGGGGTGTGTTGTTCGTCTCTTCGCTCTTATTACTGCTCTCATTTTGGGGGACGAACACTTCACCATTACCAGAACGTACTCCTTTCACAGAATATCCCCTGGACAGTGCCGATGACTCAAATAGGGCATTCCCGTTGCCATCAATGTCGTCAAGGCATTCCAAGAGCACCCCCAAAACCATGCTGGCTGAAAATGAGGTTTCATCGCGGGTGACCCCCAAGGCCATTCCTATTCGGACCAGGTTGTCATCGCTTCCATCAAGGAGCCGCTTGCTGCTCAGGCAATCATACACCGATCTCGACAGTGGCACGGCCCTGATAGAAATGGCAGCGCCGCGCCCCGATAATATTGTTCTGCACCTGCCTCTATAGGCATATCCGAGCCCTTCTTCATCGCAGTATGGTGGGATAGTCGCCTGCCTCAATGGTGGACTGTTGTCGTCCAGGAATGATTCGAAGTCACATTCATTTTCGAACCAATCAGTCGTCTCGCAAAATGATGTAATGGGATCAGATATTCTGAGTTTGATATTGTCGCAGTACACAGTTTGGAGATCTAGAATTGATTGTTCTAAATGAATTTCTCCGAGGCATGCTAATATTCGTTCTCCTTTAGCAGTGGCCGTAACTTCTACGGATGAATCAGCAAGAGACAACTTCAGTAGTCCTCTCTCTAGCATTTCAATGTCTTTTCAGGGAGAAGTGCACAGTGTGAGAATCATTGATNAACTTCAGTAGTCCTCTCTCTAGCATTTCAATGTCTTTTCAGGGAGAAGTGCACAGTGTGAGAATCATTGATTGCAACGAAGCTGCCAACTGTAAAATAACGTACCTGACGCTGATACAGGCTCTACATTAACTTTCACTAACGGTTGCAACCCAACATCAAATCCGTGTAACGGCATGCACTCTTTCTGATTACAAAGTGTCACTGTCTTCAACTGCAAATCTTCCAAATTGTAAATTGCACATATGTGCCCCGCAGGCACAGAGTTAACACGAACAAATGATGAACCCATCAGCAGGTAGCATCGAATTTTCTGCTTTGCAATATTGCTATCATTTCCGTTGTACCGCGGACCAAACATATAGTATTCGACATCCTCCGTCGTGAGACTGCCGCTGAGGACGCGTGCTATTCCAAGAATTATGTTCTCAGAAGTTGAGAGTTGGGATGGCAAATCAGGATCTGTTACGGATGACCTGCTTGTGGATGTAAATTTACACACGTGCGCCACAGTAGGGACGTCACTTCCAGCAGGACTACATTGACGCACTGCTTCCTGAATCTTATTGAATTTTCCCATTGAAGCTGCGGATTCATCCGAGCGAGGAGTTTGAAGAGCCAATGCTCTCGTCCGATACCGTAGTGCAGCATCTGCCGGAGATGGGCCGATTTCACACACTGCATCTAAAATTGCATCACTCAGCGGTCGATACCGCCGAAGTACCGCGGAAACGATGGATGATTCCGATCCGGCGCCTATCCGAGAGAGGATTCGTTGTAAGTCTTGTGCAGTTTTAGGAAGGGGACTGTCGCTACCAGGCTGAGCACTTATGAAAGAAGGATTTGTGCTTCCTGAGTGCAGTGCAGAAAGGACCCTTTCCATTCCCTGAGTTGTAGCCTCTATCTTCGCATGTTCTTTCTTTTTATTCTTAGCCACCCCGCCATCAACGAATAGCTCACTTTTCAAGCCTACAGTAGTAGCCGCCTGTGAAACACCCTCATAAATATCCCAAATTGGTTCCAAAGCATATTTTGCAAACATCGGTTCACCACTTCCGCCACCACTCTGTTTCCATTTCAACACCTTGCCCGTTTCAGAATTGTACTTGAAATCTCCAAACAAGTATTGTCGCATCAGTGGAGGTTTCAATGGAACGGTCTTGGACTTAAATAAAGATCTTGCCAGGGTAGGAATGGTAAATCCCCATCCATGCAGAGCGGATGCAAACACCACATTCCCTTTGATGGGGTCAAAGTTCCATGCATCAATCTCAGCATCACGAGCAATAGTATTCTCTAACCCTTGATCATCATCTTCTGTCGCTGCCGAATTCAACATGGAAGCACAGACTGCATTCATACTCTCAATCAATTCTCGTATCCTAACATACGTCTCGGTGGGATCTAACCCCATTTCCATGCATAATCGATCCACTTTATTGATCACTAATACTGGAACTAATTGATGCATATATGCCTCTCGCACAAGCGAGTGCGTCCGTGGACACAAACCCTCGACGGCATCGACCACGAGAATTGCTGAATCACAAAGTAACAGCGAGGATGTAACTTCTGCAGCAAAATCAACGTGGCCTGGCGAGTCCACCAAGTGAATGACCATATCACGTGTTGCCGAGGTACATGATGAAGATCCGCTATTGCTGTTGTCATTCTGGTGTTTGTTTTGAGATATCTTGGGTGGAATGTACGAGTGTTTCAATCCGATTGCCGATGCTCTCATTGTAATTCCTCGTCGTTGCTCTTCCGGATCGCTGTCGAGATACCGTAGCGTCCCAGCCAGGCGTTCGCTGATGATGCCATTGGATTCGATGAGGTTGTCGGCGAGTGTTGTTTTTCCATGATCGACGTGCGCGATGATAGTAACGAGCCGTGTGGAATCTGGCGGTGGTAGCATGGTGCACCGGGCATTGGATTGATGTCCAGTATGTGTTTTGTCCTCCAATGCCAATAGCAATAGCAATAGCGGCAATGGCAATGGCCATACCCTGCCATAGCGCATGGGTGGCCGAATGAAGCAGTATTGGTGGAGGACGGACAGGCGGAGAATTTGTGGCGGGAAACATCGAGAAACCCTACGTGACGGAACAGTAAATCACGGTCTACACACGGACTCCTACGTGGCAGATTAGGCACTAATTATATTAATTTAAATTTGGGAAAGATACTTAACGAATTCTGCCGAAGGTCCTGCCGTCAACCGACCACCCAACGAGCCAACAAAGCGATCACTGCACCGCCACCCAACACCCATCACCGCACCATCGCACACTTTTGACGACGACGACGATGGTGTCGTCGGCCCTGGCTTTTAGTACTTGATGTCCTTTATTCCTCAAGAGGTTTTGACCACCATAAAAATGCATACCGCTGTCATGGTTACACTACTGCTGCTCTCGCGCATCGCTCCGTCAAGCAGCGGTGGAGCGATCACTCTAACCAAACGATACAATCCGCTGAGGAGAACCAGAACGCTATCAATGACAGGAGCAGGAGCATTCATCAATAGGTCTTCATTTGCTACGTTTTCTCCTCGGAAACAATGTCCTTCGCATCATCATATCCAATCGCGATCTTCCACCAAACAGCCAATAGAGCCAATAACATTGATACAACAAACTCATGATCATACAACGGTACCATTCCGGATCAATCTTCTCACACTCCCTCTCGAAGAACTCGAGACACTACTCACATCCTGGGGATTTCCTGCCTACCGGGGGAAACAAATCCACAATAGAATATTCTCTCACGGTGTAACTGACATTGATCATATGGTTGACTTACCCCAAAAATTACGAACACTGCTGAAAGAGAAGGCAACTATGGGATCTCTCCATATGGAAATTGAACAAGTTAGTCAGGATGGGACGAGGAAGCGAGCATACAAGCTGCATGATGGCCAAATGATTGAATCAGTTCTTATGCCATATGAAGATGGAAGGCGCACTGCTTGTATATCTAGCCAGGCGGGATGTGCTATGGGATGCGTCTTTTGTGCCACTGGTCAAATGGGCTTCGCGAGACAGCTCACTTCCGAAGAAATATATGAGCAGGTGGCTCGGTTTGCCATTGAGCTAAAGAGCGAGGGAGAAAGACTGTCGAATGTGGTGATGATGGGTATGGGAGAGCCTCTTGCCAATTATAGAAATGTTCTAGCGGCAATTCGACGAATGAATAATGAACTCGGAATTGGTGCAAGAAAAATCACTGTATCCACCGTCGGAGTTGTGCCGAATATAAAGAAGCTGATGAACGAAGATGTACAAGTTCGACTGGCATTATCGTTGCATTGTGCTACAGATGAGGAGCGATCGGTACTTCTCCCTGCTAACCGACGGTATGGTGGCCTGGATGAGTTAATGTCCACAATTCGAGAGTACATCGATGTGAAGAAACAACGAGTTACATTTGAATGGGCACTGATCGAGGGCAAAAATGATTCGAAAGATGTTGCCAGAACTTTAGGACGGTTACTTAAGCGACACGGCATTCGACCTGATATGGCACATGTCAATCTCATTCCATTGAACCCAACGGGTGGATACGGTGGCGGTCCCTCCGCCCGGAACAATGTGCAGAATTTTGTAGATGTGTTGCAGAATGAATTTGGACTCAGCGCCACTCCGAGAATGAGACGAGGGATAGATATCGATGCTGGTTGTGGACAATTGAAGGCAAGTGTGAAGAAAAAGGAAGAATCGCAACAATTGTTAATTGTACCCGTGAACGGTAATATCCCAGTTGTGGGAGTTTACGAAGACGAGGAGGGAAATGACGACGATCATGAAGACGATGATGAGATTCCAATTACTTATGATTCGATACAAAATCCTGATGGTACTGGAATGGGAAACATCCGTCACGGCTCAGTAGTGGAATTTTCATTTGAGGATGGAGTTATCAATTTAGATGACGAAGACGACGACTTTGACTTCGTTGACCCAACCTTTGAAGCTGAGGATGAATTATTTGAGGCCGAACGACTTATTGCGCTTGTGAGAGGCTCTAGACTGCAACACCAACCGACTGATGTATCTCTTGTGGCAGCATCATCAGACAGTGACGATCCGGTAGACGAGCCCATCGTAGAAAACACTGTAAAATCTACAACGATAACAGACGAGGAGGCAATACAATCGGCCAAACGACGGCGGAAGAAACTAATCAAGCAGCTCAAGTCCATTCAGAAATTGAAAGTCACGGAGTCAACAGGAGCGGTGCTGAATCAAGAGCAAAGAGAAAAGATTGCAAAAGAGAACGAGTGGAGCAGAGAGTTGGAAAGTGTCGAGCATAATTTAATGTAGCCATAACAACATGTATTCGACTACTTTCGGCCGGACAGTTCCAAACCACCCACTTATTCTACGAGCTAATCACAGACAAACTATTCTGCAGTTGCTGGGTGTACTTCTCCAATGCAATTATGATCTCATCATCGGAAAGTTTTCGTTCTTGCTCCTCTCTATCAATCATACCCTTCAGTTCCGACAATTCATTGTGAATCTTCGATTGCAAATCCTGCTGATACTGTGAACGCTGCCGTTCATTCTCTTCAATTCTCGCCTGCAATTCATACGATATGTGCTCTCGCTCGATATTCTCCTTCTCAATTGCCCCCAAGATCGAAGTGGAATGATCATCCATCTGTTTCAATATTCGACCTTCTCGATTCAAGCGACTGCTCCTCTCGTCAGCCAATTCTTTCTGAAATTCCTTCAATATTTCTTTCAATTCCTCTCCCCGTGCTTCAATATCCCGTGGCACCGCATCCTTCTCCTCCTCAAACCGAATAGTTAACTCCTCCACCCGTTGCTGCACTGATGCCAACCGCTCCTCGACACGCAAACTCCGTTCGTTTAATATACGTTCAAAATTCCGTTCCATCTCTTGAATTTTGAGTGTGCAGCTCTTTTGGATGGCGTGTGTGGATTGGATGCGACGTTGGGTTTCTACCGCGAGGGCACGTTCGGCGGCGGTGAGTTGGATCATTACTTGGGCGAGAGAATGTTCTTCTTTTTCTTTCCTCGCCTGCGTAATAGAGAGGACGGGGAGGGGAGGGAGTGGATGAGCGAGTGAGGGAATGAGACAACGATGAGGGATGACTGCATCGATATCGCAGGGGAGTAGGTGAAACAAGACAACATGACAAGAGCCTTACTTTGGATCGTTCTTTCATCATTGTCTCGAAGCCTCCATCGCCCAGAAAAATGGCGGAAAGCTTATTCCGCTCTGGAGTGGAAGGCACGGCATTGCTGCTTCCCTCTTGGTGGGTGCCAGACTGAGATTCTGTCATGCTGCAGGGTTGGATTGGTGGATGGGATGTGCAACTGCACTATCGATCAGTTGCAATGGCAATGGCAATGGTCATGTCACTGTGGTAAAAGCCCGAGGGTGACGGGGGTGGGGTTTGCTCCGTAGAAAAGTAAGACCTAGCACAATATTTGGCTGGAAAATAGGTCTCGAAGAAAAGTACTGTACGGAGATTTACGGGAATTTTGCACGGTGGACTGGGGACGACGAATGGATGGAGGCGATAATATTACTACTACTGCCGACTGCCACCCACTATCTCATGCTTCGACGATAGTGACACTGATTTAATTCCATGAATAGCCCATGGTGGTCCAGCGATGTTGCCACCCCCCTGCGATTACACCTCGTCGTATTCATTCTCTTGCTCCCTTGTTTGGTACAATCGTTTTTGTCGTCCTACCCTGACAAGCATTATGTCGTACCTCGAGCGGCGTCACTTGAAGACGAATATGATGGTTCCAAGGTCGGATATCGGCTGGTGATATTTGGAATTGGGAATATTGGCTCATTAGTTGCTACCATGGCCTCCTCCCAGAAAGACAGGAGTGTCAGTCAGAGTGCCCCATTCTTCGAACACATTTGTGGAACAACTCGTAGTAGTTCGAAGAATCTACCTGGAATGCAATCCATTCCTTTTGACGACTACCAAACATTAGCCGAGAATCTTAGGAGATGTACCCATATCCTCGTAACTATCCCTCCGGTAGAGCCACCTGCAGCTTTAGATCCCAATCTCGACGACACCATCATCGGAGGAAGACCAAGGAGATGGAAATACTTTTGCGATCCTGTACTCAATCATCCCAAATTCTCTCTCAATGAATTGGTACCAACCAACACTTGGATTGGATATATTTCCTCTACGTCGGTTTATGGCAATCATGATGGCGAGTGGGTAACGGAAGATTCAGAAGTGAAATGTGAACCTGGTACCAAAGGAGAGTTGTATTATCGAGCCGAGAATGAATGGAGAGATGCAGCACGTGAATTCGGATTGAGACTGCATGTCTTTAGGGCATCGGGATTATACGGCAACACACGTTCAGCACTGCACACGGTTCGAAATGGCAAATTTGATGAATCTGTGCATCCTTCCGGATCCAATGGAGCTTCATTCACATCACGTATTCATGAAGAAGATGTAACTCGAGCTGTAATATCTGCAATGCAATACAATGAGCCTTTAGCTGGGGATTCGTGTCTTTGGAATCTTGCAGATGATTGTCCAGCTTCTCGGGCTGAGGTAATGTTGTTCGCAAAAGCCCTGCTAAATGAAGCCAATTTATTTCCTCAAAAATCTTCGGTGGTCAACTCTACGCTTACAAAATCACAGTCTCATCAAACAGAAAGAGAGAGGAGGAGATCAACTGATAAGAAACTCGTACAAAATCAAAGAATGAAGAGTTTGCTCCTGCCTGATGGACATTTAAAACATCCAACATATCGAAAGGGATTGAATTCTATTTTAGGCATTAATAGAAAGGAATGGACTTCTAAATGACAGCAATAATCGTTTGTGTGTCATTGAAATTGCATATTGCGCAGTAGTTCTTGCTCTCTAGGAGAAGAGGTTCCCATGCCACGGGCCAGCAGAAGCATCGAGTATATCTTTCCCTTCCTTCTTTTTCAACATTGAGTAGGTCGTTAGTACTTCAGGCAACGCAGTTACCTCAGGCGCGCGCGTAGACTTATGCAAGAGGCTCTCATCTTCGCCGGCTCGTTCCAACAGACCATTCTGACCCAATGTTTTATCTGCGGCCACTCGCAATACATCACGAAACGTGTCCTTCTGATCCTTAGCCGAGCGCTTCTCAATGAGTTTCTTCTCGAGTGCGATGATTTCGTCGCGGCTCATTCCAATTTCCGAGAGAATACGGCGAGGGTTATCACTTGGAGTGGGCAAGATGCCACCTCCTTGGAGAGGCTTATTTACGACTTTGGTCTGCTCAAACAACAATGAGTTGGATGGATCTCGAGGCTGCTGCAACCCCGGACCTTGTCCACCGGGAAGGAAATATTGACCCAGAACAAGGCGACCATAAATGTCTCGCACAACATTTATTAGATCCCACTCAATCCTACCGTTTACAATAGTTCATACAAATTAGCCAGAAAAATTGATGTGAGAGCGATCGATCATTGCTTTGTGAAATGAAATACTTGAATTACTCACCCCACCATCCATTTTGGCTCTGTTATAATTGCTTTGACTACGACTGAAAATAAGCGATGACCCAAGAGATCAGTGTATCGATCTACCCATGCGACAGTTTCTAGGACACGGTGGATGATCCTTGTGCATCGACGGCACGAGTAAGCATCTGGGTACTCAAGACATTGGATCAATGTTATGACAAGATACCCTGCAATTTGCTCGTTCTCTAACAACAAGAAGTGGCACAATTTATCAATTCGAAGTAATCGTCTCGCATCCAAGTTGAGTTGCAATAGTGTACGACTTGTTCCGTCAGCATTGATTCCAGTCAATAACGCTGGGTCACTTTTCTTATCAGATTCGTCTTTGGCTTTGTTTGCCAAGACTAGTGCCCAGGTCCCTTTCAGCGCCAGAACACACTGAACCATGTCCGCGAATGTCCGTGTCAACTCAAAACGGGATTTTTCACTCATCGCATCTGCAGTCTCATTGTCGAGATCGCCAACAAAAAGTCCGCCTCGTGCATAGTATCCCGCCAACCATGATTTGAGCCCGTTACTGACAATTTGGATCGCAGCATCTGCGCAATTAATCGAAGATAGGGGCTTTGTCGCTTCAGCGGGGAGGCCAGTTCCAAGGATCGGGGCCCAGCTGCATTGAAATCGAAACTGAAGATGCTCAAACACTGGGCCTAGTATCGACGTCATATGCGACTGGTAGAGAGAGGAAGGACAACTGAGCATCATTATTTCAATGAATTGTTTCAAATATTGGGTAAGATGGCGATGTTCCATATACTTGAGATGGTCTTGATTGGCGACTATTGATACCAGGCGAGGATACAAAGTCGTCATTTCTGGAGCATAAAGAACCTGCGCAGGTTGACAACATTCAGTTAGTGTCGCATTCGTTTGATAACAATGAATTCGAAATGACATGTACTCACACGCTGAGCGCATAACAGACCTAACAGTTGGAAACTATTGTTTCGCAACTCGTTGAACCAACCACTCCATCTTGGTACTAAATTCAAATCACGTCTATCAGTACCAGCGACGATGCTACCGGCTGTTCCACCTTTACCAAATACTCCTCCTACGCCTGCCTCTTGCTTCGTAGCAAGATACGCTTCGTCATCGGAGATGGCAAGTGCGTATCGTTGAATATTGTTGCGGAGAAGCGTAGCCTGAAACTCAGGGTGCCAAACTCGAAGGATGGCATCTAGTACTTGCAGAAGGGTGGGCAGTAGTTTCGGCCAAAGAGGTACAAAGGGATCGTTCAGTGCAAGGTCGCTGATACTTATCGGGCCTTCGTCTGGAAAATTCTGCATCCCTGAAGTATCGATAATTGGACTCAAATTTTGCACAGGTATGCCACCATTTGAACGTTGTTTAGCTGCTTCCTGACACCTTTTCCCGACAGATAGGAGCTGGTTGAGACTTGAATACAAATTAGAATAGTCGTTGGTTGTCTTCTTGACAAAATCAGGATCGGTTACACAGCCGGGGTTCGTGGCAGCTTGAGTGATCCCCATTAATGAAAGCAGACCTTCTGTGCTCTTAATTGACTCGACAACAGTTGGAGATTCAAGGGTTCGAATTGAGTTCGCAAGTACATCAGCAACAAAGCTCGATCGATCGACAGGATTTTCAACCACGGAGGCAACAGTTGATAGAAATTCGTAGAGGTGCATTTCGTTGGTTGGTGAAAGTCCCCCAGTAGCTAGGAGTGACCGGGCTCGTTCACTGAGCTGAGACAACCAGGGTACCAACAAATCTGGGACAACCTTTGATACGGCAACGAGTGAAACGCCTGACTTTTTTCTCAACCCGACTGCGTCCTCACTGAGTATATCCCTTGGTGGGTTGTCTATTGCGCTCAGATACAATAAGAGACTGTCGACGCCAGCGGGCAGTGTTGAAGGATCGTATTTCCAGAAGTACTTCAGAGCTTCGAGTAACGTTGTTCGGCGAAACTTCAACCAAAGGTCACTGGGGCTCCAAGAAACTATCATGTTTGCCAATTCGGATAATTGAGGACGAATTGTTGTGCGTATCTTATTTCGCTTTTCATCATAGTTGCCATTGTCAACGGACCAGGACGGTAGACCATGGAGAATGTTATCTAAAGCTTGCGAAGCACCTTCTATTTGCATGCATGCTGTGCTCTTCGCTGTCAACTCATTGTTTTGTAGATTGAGGTAATCTCGTGGTTCTCCATTGCAGTGAGCATTTAGAAGAGTGCGCACTCTCGAGTACATTGTTGTCACGGCGACATCCGGTGCGGTATTCGAGATCGATCGAAATAATTGGCTCGACTTTGAACGTAAGTTACCGAGCCATTCGTTATACTCGTCTTCGTCATCCCAACTTGACTCAATAAGCGCAGAGTATGGATGCTCCTGTTCCCATACGTCTTCCCACCGGATTCTAACCAAGTGATTCATATATGCAGTGAGAACTCTCCCAAGGTGTGGACTCAGAACCTTCGTTTTCACTATTGCCGGATCGCGTAGTAGACCAACCCAAGTGTTGATTTGCTCCCCACAAATAACACCCGATGGGTGAGACATCATTTCTGAAAGTAGAAGGAAATAAGCGGATACTGCGTCAAATTTATCCCCCTTTCCTGATGCAATTCCTTTGTCTGTGGTGATATGTGCAAGATGGGCTGATATCAATGTTGATCCCATCTTCGATAGACTGCGATGAAATTCCAACTGCTCAACCAACATATCAACGCTATTCGGTGCAACTCCACGTTCACTCGCTCTTTGAGCAGCGGCATTACTGGCTTCGCCAAGAGCAGGAGGGAGAGCAGACACCAGCCGAAGCCACTGCTTCTGATCTAACTTTCTCATTGCCAACTGCTGAAGGCACGCAATCGATAAGATCTGAATCTTTTCAACATTTTCTTGCAATAGATGCAGAAAAGCAGCTACGAAATCAATGCCATCATCGACATTTAGCATCCAGTCAAGGGGCATGGACTGGCAAAATTTTTCTAGCGTCCCAAGTACATCAGCTACCATCAACCCAGCGGCGTCACGTTTTTTGATTTGTTGCTGATACTGCAGTCTTTCCTCAGTAGACATTTGTGCCACAGTTCTTCCACTGGAGGCAAGGTATTGATGCATTGCTTGCAGAGTAGTTTTTGCACTATTTACGTCACCGTATTGCTTCGAAAGTAGCGCAAAGAGAGGAGACAAAATCTGCTTCGACACTTCATTGAACCCTAAAAGAATATCATTCCGTCTAGTGGTTGAAATCTGTGGAGAAGATAATCAAATTATCATCGAATCGTCATTAAACGCACAGTAAAGTTCATGGAAAATTTACGTACCCTGGAATTGTAATCGCTATCGGTGCAATCTTCGGTAATCAGCTTCAAGCATTCTAAACATATCTTAACTCCAACGGTGTTAACACCCGCTTCTGCATCAGCATTACACCACATCCCTCCATTATCCACGGGCAGAAATAGGTCCGAAACAAAAGTCTGCCATCGTTGCGGAAATTCTCTTAATGCCAAATCCGCAAGCAGTGCTGCTATTTTAACCGCTAGAATTCGCGTCAATTCTTTTACTTGTGATGGTGAAATATTGGAGGGCATTGCAAGCTGTCTTGCGGCGCGAACAATCGACGAGCGGAGCTGAACACGATCTGCTTCATTCAAACTATTGTACCCCACCTTCAAAAACTCTTGAATTACACCGAGAGCATATAATTTCCCAGGTACGGTGACATCTACTGCCGCATTACCAACACCCGCAATTTGGAGGGTACTGCATTCAATCATCTCTACACATGATGCTATCCTTCCGTTGAATGTTTTGAATTGTTCAAGGTTAGTGAAGGCGTCTGCTCGTTGCTGGGGAGTGATGTTCCCGAGGCCAGATGCGCCAGAGGAGATGGCAATGGCCCCAAGTAGCGATTGGCGCTGAGCGTCGTTCATCATTACTTCTACTACCGATGTGCACCCACCAATCCACTCCACTGCGTGCCGTGCTATTGTGATCCCATCCCATATATCTGCTGGCTAAGCGTCGTAAGGTGGAGGGTCGAGGTCGAGAAGACAGCCTGTCGACGATACCAAACCGGCGGTAGCGGGCTGGCGGCGATTATGTTGGAGTGGCTTTTAGAGAGTTCAACGAGCAGCTTCACAAGCGATGACATGTGGTGTTTCTAGCGATAATATTTACGTCCTATTGTACAGAGGCCTCCACGTCTACACCACCAACAGAATCAAAGCCCCAGCATTTCTATTGATACTCCTCCTTGATCCGCTTTGCAATCGTCTGTAGTTGAANCAACAGAATCAAAGCCCCAGCATTTCTATTGATACTCCTCCTTGATCCGCTTTGCAATCGTCTGTAGTTGAATATTAGATGTTCCTTCATATATGCTGCCAACCTTACAGTCTCTGAAGAATTTCTCGGCGAGCAAATTTTGTGTAAAGCCAACACCTCCGAGCCATTCGATCGATTTGCTTGCAGCCTTCTCGGCCACCTGGCTTGCGAATAGCTTGGCCATACTTGCCTCTTTCACAAATTGCATTCCATTTTCTTTCATACGACATGTATTGTATGTCATGACTTCCGCCGCATGAATCTCAGTTGCAATTTGAGCGTACTGATGCTCTATTCCCTGTGTGCACGAGAGAAATGCGTGAGTAATGCAAATGGCGTTTCCAATGACATGATAGTAATAGTGACGAACCTGAAAGTCAGCTAGCTTTGTTCCAAATTGTGTTCTATCAATCAAATAGGGCATCGCAATGTCGAAGCAACCCTTTGCAATCTTTGAATGAACGATGAATGCAACAATTGCAATTGAGTAACGAGACGATGAAATGCACATATCGAGAGTTCAATCCAGCGTTCAACTCACCCCGATTTGCTGAGAAGCAATTCCTATTCTACCTTCGTTCAGAATATTGATACAGTACTTGTAACCCATTCCAACCTCGCCGAGCACGTCGTCGGCATCCACTTGCACGTTATCAAAAACCACTGGACATGTGCTGCTCGCACGAATACCTAATTTCTTCTCCGGTTTGCCAACATGAACACCCTCGGTAGTAGCATCTACCATAAACGCAGTAATACCCTTATGTTTCAGTGCTGGATTGGCATTGGCAAATACTAAAAAGACACCAGCCTCTTTTGAATTCGATATCCACAACTTTTCACCATTCAATGTAAAATACGAATTGTCTGCCGATGGAGTAGCGGTAGTTTTCATGGCAAACGCATCCGTACCCGATCCTGCCTCCGATAATGCAAATGATGATACACAATTGGATGCTAGTCGAGGGAGCCATTTCGACTTTAGTTTCTCCGATCCCCAAAACCGAACGGCATTGTTTGTGAGTGTGTTATGAATGTCGACGAGAATGGAGACGGATGGATCGACGCGAGAGAGTTCCTCAACGACAAGACAGGCCGATGTAAAATTCATCCCTGAACCACCATATTCATCCGGTATTTCCTGTGTATATTGTAAGATGCATGCATGCAGTAGATGGTAAGTTGTCTGCTTATATTCATGAGCCACTACTCAAATACTGCAAACGTACCATGCCCAGAAACCCATTGTCAAATAAACTCTGTATCACCTCCGGACGTGTCTTGCATTCATTATCCATATCCCGAACTATCGGTTTTAATTCTTCATTGGCCCAAACACGCGCAGCATCTCGCGCCATTTGCTCGTCTTCGGTGAATTGTGTCACCGGCATGCGATGATGATGAGATTCTTGTTCATGAAGAGGGCTGCCGCCGCCGACGCCGACGACGACATGGTTCTCGACGACGAATGCCGAGAATGGACGACACTTATCCGACAGTGTTCGATGAGTGACCTTTGGAATGCGGCACAGTACGTTCATGATCATGGGTTTGGAGAATAATGATATTGAGAATGTTCCAATGCCAGCTCGTAGTTAGATACAATATCGATTATCGATGAATTGAATTCCGATTCGGAGAAGGCAGAATCCAAATATCTAAAGAATTTTGTGACACCCTCCTTCCCGCCATCAGATATGGCGCGCTCTGCCACGTCAGCCATGACGACGAAAGCAGCGGACGGACGAGAGGCGAGACAGCCACACATTCAACCAAGGAAGATTTCACGTCGGAATCCGTACATTTTACGAGGTCTGGCCATCATCTTCAATGTCAGCGTAAAGGGGTATGGGAAATAAAGTTACATTCAAATTCAACAAATGGAATGAAGCTAATAGTATTGGATGAAAATAATTTATTTTGAATTAGTATCTCTATTTCGATAACTCTTTACCCAGCCCACCTCCACCAACTGCGGATTTCGTCGACGACAGCGACGCACCATGAAAACGAGGCGGAAGCCGCCCATACCAGTAGCAGTACGACCCTCAATAACAGCATCTTAAAGAGCCAAGGGCTCTACCCAAAGATCGAAAAGGTAATTTATATCTGAATCATCTGATCCCACCATGAAGTTCTACACGGCGGCAGCCCTCCTCGTGGCATCCTCGTCCATCGTTGCACCTACGCACGCCTTTCTCCCTACCCACCAATCTTCTCATCGACCTAGCGTTGGTGGGCATGATCTCTCTAGACGACACCACCACCATGCCTTCCTCTCATCATCATCATCATCAACATCATCAACCTCCCAATTATGGATGTCCACCATCTCCGATCCCTCCACGACCGGGAAATCCATCGGCCTTACCCCCGGCTTTTCAAATGACGTTGCCTCCACCACCGCCTGGAACGACCTCGTCAATGGCTCTGCGGAGTCAGCCTCCAAATCCGGAGCACAAACGTACATGAACACCTTCAAGGGCGAAACTGCCGCACATATCATCTACTCCAAGCTACTCGAACACAGTGTCGAGGTGGTCAATGGATACTCTGGTGGAGCCATCTTACCATTGTTGGATCAATTCCATCAAAATCATCCACGACATGGGGATAAGAAGAAGATTCGATGGATTACGAATTCCAATGAGAGTAGTGCAGGTCATGTTGCTGAGGGGATTGCCAAGAGTTCTACCGAGGCAAAAGATGGAAAGTTGGCGGCGGGGATTGTCGTTGCCACATCTGGACCTGGTGCGACGAATTTGGTAACACCTATTACCGATGCCATGTGCGATGGTGTACCTCTGATTGTATTGTGTGGACAGGCGGCTACTACGGCACCCAAAGATGCCTTCCAGAGTTGTCCTGCCGTGGAGATTATGAAACCAGTAACCAAGTGGAGTTATCAGATAAAGAGTGCTGCCGAGGTGCCGTTTGCTATGGATTATGCCTTTTATGTGGCAAGAAATGGACGACCAGGTCCGGTGTTTATTGATCTACCCAAGGATTTGCAGATTCAGCAATTGACGGATAATTTGATTGAGACGTTCTTGGATGGGTTGGGGAGTTATACCGACGATGCAGAGTACAATCGACACCATGACACCGAGTTTGTTCGTTTGATTCCAGATACGACAGCGATACATTTGGGACCTGCCGATTCCGGGTTGAGCTTTCATGTTAACAAGGAAGGAGAGTTGGAGCCCGTAGAGTCAGGTCATGATGTATTTCATTTGGATCATCATAATACGGATACAATTTATGGTGGGGTGGCGTACGAAAAGATTTATGAGTCATCTGATGAACGTAAGACGGGGAAATTGGGCGAGGACGGTGGCCTAATGAAGGAAATGGTGGATCTTATCAAGAATGCGAAACGCCCTTTCATCATTGCTGGACAGGGAGCCAATGATGCCTCGACGGAGCTGATGGAACTTGCAGAGACTCTTCAGATTCCTGTCGCCACGACATTGCATGCTTTGGGAACGTTCGATGAGCGTCATCCTCTAGCCACGAATATGTTGGGAATGCACGGCCATGCAACTCCTAATTACCTCATTCAGGACTGTGATCTCTTGATCTGCATTGGATCGCGGTTTGACGATCGAATTACTGGGCGACCAAGCGACTTCATCCCAGCAGCTCGTCAGGCATCCAAGGAAGGACGCGGTGGGGTCATCCACGTCGATGTTCGTTTCTCAGAGAATGCAAAACAGGTCAGACCTGATTACTTTGTTCACACCACGGGTAAGAAGTTTCTCCAGGCCGTTAACTCAATGATACGGGCGGATCCACCGAAAGATACGAAGAGGACGAAGGAGTGGATAAAGAAGAAGCTAGACTTGGAGAAGGAATATCCCATAAAAATCACCCGGTACATCCCTCAGAAGTATGAGATTCAGGATGATGATGGAAGCGTGAAAGAGATCATCCGAACCAAAATGTGCTGCCAGGCAGTCATTGCCGAGATGAATAGACAGCTATTGGAATCGGGGAAAATCGACGACTCTATATTTTCTACCGGTGTTGGGATTCATCAAATGGCGGCGGCACAGCTAATTACGTGGACCCAGCCAAGACAAATGCTTTCATCGGGATCTCTTGGCACAATGGGCGTCTCTTTGGGGTATTGCATGGGTGCAAAACTCGCCAACCCAACCAAAATCTGCATCTCCATCGATGGTGACGGTAGCTTCAATATGACATTCACAGAACTGAAGACCGTTGGTGAGGAAAAGATCCCGGTGAAGCTCATGATCTTGGACAATGAATCTCAAATGATGGTCGAATATTGGCAACGTCTGTTCCATGACGAACGATACATTGCCGTACGCAACAAAAGTCCAAAGTATACCACCTTGGCATCAGCGTTCGGAATCGAGAGTATTTTTTGTGACAATGAGGAGGAGTTACCGGAGAAGATGCGCCAATTTTTATTTGACTACGACGATGAGCCCGTGTTGTTTCACGTGAGGATTGAGCGTACACCATGCCTTCCCATGGTAGCGCCAGGTCAACCTTTGGATAACATGATTTTGGTTGATGAAGACTTTGAAGTTGATTTGTCGGCTGCACCGAGCTAACTTGTGGGGAGCGAGAAGGCACATCTGAGTGTGCATCTAGATTTACTGAACATGAATTTTGACGAATGTGGTCAGATTAACCGACTTGTGGTATGCTTATTGAGTCTGCTGTAGATGCGTTCTTTAAGCAATAATATGTTTGGCAACTTATGCTGCTCCTTGCCATCGAGCACCCTCACCAAGTATCGCTGTGCCCGAATTCCAACCCCTCACGCCGAGTTCGAGTGTTTAAGAAATCGGTTATTTCAACCCGTACCCATATCTCCATCAATTAATCATTGTAAGTTCAATCGAAGGTGTGAAAATGGGGAAAGGTCGTCATTCCGTCATTAGTCATCCATTCTTCTCATGACATCCCAT
>JALLBK010000083.1:0-26416 GCA_036940085.1 Discostella pseudostelligera
TCCCGCCATTTTCGCCACATCTTTCGCGGTCTTTCGCCTCGCTCTCCCCTCTCCCCCCTCTATCTCTCCTCCACCCAAAAATAAAGTGTACCAGAACCATAACTGCCGCGCCGCTTACCGCCGCCTACCGCCTACTGCCGCCACCCCTCCTTTGTTGCCACCAATCCACCAACACTTCGTTTTTGTCTCCCCAATCCAGAGAGGTGGATAATTTCTATTTTAATATCCGCTACGTTCAAAGATTAGTATGACCTCTATCAAACGAGACGACACCAAACAAAAATGGGAAGACACCGAAGTCCCATTGGTCTGCGAGACCTGCCTCGGCGACAATCCCTACGTGCGCATGACCAAAGAAACTCATGGCAAAAAATGCAAAATTTGCGATATTCCCTTTACCGTCTTCGCCTGGCAGGCCGGAACACGTGGTCGTTTGAAGAAGGTGGAGATATGCCGGAATTGCGCTCGCTCCAAAAATGTATGTCAGGTATGCATCTATGATTTGCAGTATGGACTACCTGTCCAAGTTCGTGACAAGGTCTTGGCCGAGGAGGGATGTGGCGATTCGATTGTGGCCGTGCCACAAAGCGATGCTAACCGATCGTGGATGACGGCAATGCAAGAACGGGATATTGAACAGGGCAAAGCATTGGCGAATGTGGTGCCTGCCAATAGTGCCGCGGCGATGAAATTACAGGGTATGGCCAGAATGGAACCACGCTATGAACGGAATTTACCCAAGTTGTGTAGCTTTTATGCCAAGGGGGAATGCAATCGCGGTACACTCTGTCCATTTCGACATGAAATGCCTCGGGATAGGAATGATCCATTGTCGAAGCAGAATACGAAAGATCGATTCTTTGGGACGAATGATCCAGTTGCCAGTGGGATGATGCGACGACAGAAGGAGAAGGCGGAGAAACGGCATGCGGAGTTGAAGGCTCGGGGGGGAGAGGGTGATGAACGTGCTGTCTCGACTTTGTACGTTCGATTTACCGATGATGCTGCTGCTGGTGCTGCTGCTGCACAACATCGAATATCCGAATCGGAAATACGCGATAAATTCTATTCCTTTGGTGAACTCTCATCGATACGGATGCATGCTGATCGTGGTGCATTTGTGGAATTCACTACACCCCAAGCAACACAACATGCTATTGCAAGTACGAATCGATCGAATATTGGCGGACGTAAAATAATGGTGAATTGGGCACGTGTGCCGAAGCGAGGGGCAGTAACGGTGGGTCCACAGCCCACGCCCGGGGTGGCTGGTGAGGGGGGAAAGATTCGTCCCATGGCACCGCCGGGGGCTACTGGTGGTAGTGCATCGTCTTCTTCTGCAGCTGCGGCGGCTGGCTTCAAGACATCGACCAACTTGTTGGGTGGTCTTCGTCCCACTACTACATCATCTTTGGGGGTGCCACGACCGGGAGGCGGCGTGATTCGTAGGGCCGGTGTCGGTGGTGGAGATGCTGCGTCTGCGAAACCGTACTATCCAAGTTCAGATCCTGGCAGACTCGGAAGTAGGACTACGGCGCCTTCGTAAAATATATTTTTGGTGTTGAAAGTGCCATTGTCCGAGGATAACGGAGCAACGAAGGATCGCGGGGTTGGGGGTGAGGTGTATTGCATCACTTCGTGGTGAAGAGAGGGAGAGGCGTTCAGCGTGTATCAGTGATGGCATTGCAAAATTCGAGTGAGAAAATGTGAGGCTCGGACGAACATATTTAGAGGGAGGTACTGTGCCGCGTAGAAGCTACTTTAGATGCAAGATGCAAAAGGATTTATCTGGCAAAAGACGCATATTTGAACGTTTTGCATTTTCCATATCCTATTGAGTACAGTTCAATTGGCATTCCACATCGATCTGGTGCGATTGAATAATTAAAGTAGCAAATATGACTGGTTAATGCTCGTACACAAGTCCAATAACTCGTAGAATAGATTGCTTGTATGACCGCAAACAGTCTCGCACCGTTACGCATGTTGCCCATAATATATATCATCTTCTCAACCGATGCCTACAGCTACAGAGATATCTCAGTAGCTACAACCAAAATCACCAACAAATCATTGTTGTTCTGCACCCATCAATGTGCAAGCTCGACCTATCTTACTTTTTGAAGTAGGATGAACGACTTCTATCCCTCTCTTTCTTTGCCCTAGCGCCTGACTGCAAACCAAGTGATGCCTCTGTCGAGGTGAAAGACATCGAAGATTGAACCATTCGAGAAATTAGTGTGCAACAGAAAATAGATACATCTGGTACAATTGTCATCCTACAAAGATATATCGAAAGCACATACTCACCTTCGTCCATAACATTTCCTAAGCTTGCTGTTAAGACTCCCACTCCACCCAAAACTCCAATCGCAAATAAAATGGGAACATACACCGGGGGCAGTTCTACAATTTCCAAGTCGTCGACCGTTTCGGCAAAGGCAGACAAGGGTGTTGTTGTTAGGAATGTTATGCATCCAGCGAGAAGAGATTGTTTGAGATTATTGTCCACCTTCAAACATCCAGCATTGGTACCTCGTTGGTCCATTGTTATCGATGAGAGCACTTCATTGTTCACGGTAGGCTGCAAAAGAATATTTTGGGCGATGATTGGTTGTTGAGTCCGGGTTGCTCTGAGCTTGTCGAGAGAAAACGAGGAGACACCTTGAAATGTTAAGCAGATACAAACGAGTGCTGCACCAAATATGCACTTTGATTTAGCCATGGTTCAGGTAGTTCTATTATCAATATTGCTCCCAGTGGCCAATTGGATCTGGATTGGAGTTTGATTTAATGAAGCTTGAATGATGAATGATGAATGAGGTAAAAGCTGACGACTGACGATGAAGATGAAGGCGAGCGAGACGAATGACGATGACGACGATCGTAGGAGTTCCGGAACTTTCTCGATTTTCCCGTCTCATTGAACCGAAATGCGAGAAGATCTCTTCAAGTTGGCGAGATCTTCATCGAATTTGCGGGAAAATGATAAAGCATCGTGACACGTGGAGTGCTCAGCTGCAGCAACAACACCCCGCCCTCCACCCTCCACCTCCACCATGACCACTTCGCAATAATCTTCGGCAGAACTATCATCATCCCATCGTTTCAACTGCGATCTATTCAGCTGGTGGAATTTTATTGATATTACTGAAGTATCCGACGATAATAATGAGGTTCTACATAGCCCTGATACTTGCATCGGCTGCGGCAACCCATGCCTTTGTACCCCTGACAAGCGGCGGTCGATACGGCCTTGCCAACCGGTCGCGTTTAGCCCAACCTTTTGATACTGTAATTCTCATGTCCACTGAAACCACCAAATCAGACACAACCATTGATGAATCCATGCCAGTAGCAGCTTTTCCGCCTATTCTTGACGAACTTCGTGATGTGGCTATGCGGCTGCACACAAGAGAACAAGCCCCCCGAGAAGGACAGGCTGATGCTCCAGCTAAACCGGAGGTGCCATATGTTCCAACACACATGGACTACCTCCAGTTTTTGGTAGATTCGCTTGCGGTGTATGAGGTGCTAGAAAATATTATCAACAATAACGAGCAATTGAACATGTTCCGCAATTCTGGAATAGAGAGAACGAAAGAGCTTGAGAAGGATATATCGTGGATGTGCGCCAAATTTAACCTTGAGAGACCAGCTGTTGGTAAGGCTGGCAAACAATACGCAGAACAATTGAATGGTATGATCAAGAGTGACGACGATATTCCAGAGTTCATGTGTCATTATTACAATTATTATTTTGCTCACCTGGCCGGGGGAAGAATGATTGGAAAACAAATGAGCAAATTGTTATTGGATGGCGAGACTTTGGAATTTTACAAGGTGAGTTGTACAAGCAATGTATGGGGAGTGTTTCTTTTCTGCTGTATATGTCGCCCGCTGACTCGCCGTTTGACGCCACCCCAAATATGGCAAATCATCCCAGTGGGGAGAAGACGTCAACGAACTCAAAGCCAAAGTGAAGACCCAAATCGAAGAGTTGGCAAAACACTGGTCTCGGGAAGAACGTGACAAATGTTTAAATGCAACTGCGGGAGCTTTCAGGGGTGGTGGCGCTATAAATGGTTATTTGTATGGGGGTAGTCCACATTAATATCGCCTGAATTTGTAAGTGTAGGATAGGCCTGGATGAGTCATCACTCAATTTTTTACTTGCTAGAATGAAGTAAGCCTTTAGAATTAAATGCATATCCATTCAACGACCCTTTGTCGTCATCACATATCACACTTGAACCATCATCCAAAGTAAAGAGTACTTATGTTTGACTTACTTCGAGTCATCATCAAAGGTCATCATCTAAGTTCTCTGGTAGATTTCCAGTGTAAATTAGGTGCATCAACTCAGTAGCACTCTTCATCCCAACACCATCCCTAGTCTTTGTATCGCAACGTTGCCAAGCCACCAAGGATGCAAATGTTCCCGCCACTTGGGGAGTAACTCTCCATTCGTTTTCGACACACATTTGTCGAGCTACTACATATCCCCAAGAGCTAGCAGCTAAGCAAAATCCCGAAAATAGTGCATCTCCTGCTCCGTTTGCATTTACCATTCCATGCCCTATTTTGAATGCTGGAATTCTAATCTGTAAACCTGGCGTCCATTGACTTAAAGTCATTGGAGTTAAATCGGATGATAGATGTTCCAATCTTTGAGAATCTGGCGTGATACTGACGAAGGCTCCTTTGGAACCAAGGGAGAGTAGTATCACTGCACATCCTTGTCCATGAAGTGATGCTATCTGTGACAACAGTTCTGGGCTTAGATTGTTTGAGGTGGCATCATTCCTTTCGCGCGTTGATTCAGTAGAAGATAACAACATTGCTTCGTCTTCATTTAAGTGCAACACGTCAATTTCGTTCAACGCTGGAAATAAAGCTTCTCGAGCAGCACTAGGATCGGATCCATCAACACCATTGAGATCTACCCCGACCAAAACACTGGCGCCCGACACGGATAGCTTTTTACGAGCCTCATTAAGCATAGATTGCAATGCATGACCTTGCATCTTAGGCATCAAATGTGGATATCCAAATAATAGTGCACGTGCCGGATTCGATACAGATTCTGCTGCATGCTCAACCTGCATTAATAATTCATCTGTGGTAAATCCATCATTGCATGCCAAATTAACGAAACAACCACGTTTACCATTTTTGAATACAGGAAGAACAGCCATGGAAGTTCGCGAAGCGTCGTCTATGAGTACCAAATCAGTGGAAGCACCCGCTCGTCGATAAAACTCCACCAATGTGGTGCCGGCAAAATCGGGGCCGATTTTTGTCAATATGTGCACTTCCTCATCATTATGATATTCACCATCTAATTTCCTAAACAGCAATGCAAGAGTGGTACCGGTCATAGATGCTGATCCTCCAGCACAATGGACGGCCTCATCGTATCGTTCGATGGCTTCATCGGTGCCAGACTGGGTACAACCGACCAGTTGCAGGTCGAGACAGCTCAGGCCAGCGCATATGATACTCCCTCTCTCACTGTCGGACATTTTGCTCAAGGATAGCGGCTGTGGCGGATGTGCCTGGTGAATGATGTAACTGCGGTTAATTGTTGATGCTGCTGCAATTACGGCGGCACTTCTAACCAGCATCTTGTCATGGTCAAGTCAATCTTTGCTTTAGGCTTTCTCCTGCTTTGCGGGTGGTGATGGATGTTCCCGCCAAGATATCGACAGTCTTCAATGTTCCCGCCAAAAATCACTGACGTCACCATTATCCACCACCGCCACCGCACAGCATCAGCACGGCCTCCACCATGGCCGCCGCCGTCCGCCGCCGCTGAGCCAGTGTACTTCTGTCTATCTCTCTCCAGTAGCACCAATAACATCATAAAAACATCGTCAACTCTCTCCCTCAAAAGAATTATTTCCAACATGGTGCATCGCAATATTATCTCTCCCGCACTTCTCGCTATCTGCATTGCAGTCTTGAGCCTCGGTGCATCAGATGCCTTCACCACACAATCTATCCAATCACGTGCTGCCATTGCGAACACCGCCAACAACAACAATGGCTGCTTCGATGGCACAATGTCCACTACTGCCCTCTCTGTCATCGGAAAGAAGAAGAATGGGCCAATAGAAGATTTATCTTACCTTGAAGTTCGTGACTTGACACGCGACGAAATGCTAGAAATTAACAAACGAAATGAGGAAGTCATGAACAGGGAATTGCAGGCAATGACGGGAATTAGTGTTTTGTTCTCGATTCCTATCCTGTACCTCTGCTGGGTGGCATTCTTTTCTGAGTAGAAATAGTATTGCATGAGATTCGATTGGTCAGTTTCTGAACTCCTGAGACGGGCGATATCATGAAGAACTGGTTTAGTGTCGGGGCCAATTTGCTATTCATCGACGAAATAAGAAATAAGAAGATAAAAAGTTTTGTTATCACGAAGATACTGACTTGATGTATCGGACAAAAAGATTAGAATAAGTGGTGAATTCACCATGCCTCTTAAGCGATCACCATGCCTCTTAAGCGATCTTTGCAGAATACTTCCTCCGAAAAAGCAGAATGAATTGGAATTGATGCATAGTGAAACGTATGAAATCTACGCGCCTCAGCGCGGCACGGATAGGAAGATAAGTTGCATAACTGCGGCTTCGTACCACCTAAGAAGATTCAGTAGCCAGGCAAGGTTGTCTTCAAATCGTACTTCACTTCACTTCCCACAAGGTCGAGTAATGGATGCAAGAATTCTTCATAACGTTTCCATTCTTTGAAATGATGAGAATAAAGCCCTTTTCGTACCTGAGTCGTCGATAGGGTGTTTACCGCCTGCTTCTTCTTGTGAAAATCCAACACCGTTGGGTCCCAAGGAACTCCTACCGCATCAATAATCTTTGGCGCTACATTCGGCAAATCCGTGACCATATCTTCATACCGAATATGTGTGACTCGACCTGGAAGAACCGTATCCCAATGACGCATCACTTCTCGATAGGAATGATACAATTGCGCTAGTCCTGCGAAATCAGCTGTATAATCCAATCCTCCTGGAGGAAAATCATGTTTGAACGCTGAGAAGATTGTGTCCATCGGCTCTCGCGCAACATGCAAAATCAATGCATCGGGGAAGAGCATATGGATGAAACCGACGTTCATGTAATTGGTTAGCATTTTGTCTGCAAATCGCGTCGGGTTTGGTCGCGTGAGCTTTGACGGCTTGTCCGAAGTTTCACTCTCATCGTGCATATTAGCCTCTATCACCTCCCATCTCGACTTCATATCTGAGACCACATCATCCGCAAGTTGCTTCACCTTAACCTGCAAATCATTAGCATTCCCTGTCGTGCTAGCCTGCACAATTTCATTTCGAATGAAATCCAGTCTTCCATTGAAGACAGAGTCTTCTCCCGTTCCAACAATCAATGGATGAGAATCCAGTATTCTTTCCAAGAGTGTCGATCCAGACCTAACGAATCCAATGATGAAGATGGGTGTGCGAGTTTGTGATCCAACTCCCTTTGGAAAGAAGTTGGGAGTAAAGACTTGTTTCAATCGGAGGACACGGTCGTTTTCGAATGCGGCATCGAATGGAGCCACGGTTGACAGTTTGTACATGTTCCCTTTCGATAGATGTTCCCACGCTTCCGAAACATTCTTCGTCTTCACATCGTGGTATGCAAACATGGCATGATGCATCCTCTTCAATCCATCAGCGTAGTGTTTGACCCTCCCATCATTGTTCGACAATTTTGCGTTCTCGTACGCCTCCTTCAGGCGAGGCAAGTCCTGTTCCAATATGTTTACCAAGTAGCCCCACCCTTCCGTAATTTCATCTTCTTTCGCAGTTAATACCTTTGCTAAGCCTGTAACTGCATCGACAAATAGCCTATTTGTGTCCAACTCCAATACAAGTTTGTAATCTGTTCCTGCCTCGATGAATTTGCCAAGAATTAGCAATGCCTGGGCACGGGATGTCAATGCATCAAAGTAGTAGGGATCGTACGACAGACAAGCATTGTATGATTGGACAGCACGGTCAAACATATTTGACATGAAGAATACTTTTCCAAGGCTGGAATAGGTTGCACACAGCTTGCCCTCTGTCGATTTAGAATCATAATCAAGGAACATTTCACGGTTGAGTCCAGAATATCTTACTACAGGCGATGATGTTGCGCCTTCTGACAATCGCACTTCCTCTCCATTATCAATCTTTTGTTGGTATTCATCCTGCAAAAGATCGATCGCACGTGAATAGACTTTAATCGCATCCATTTGATATGTACCACCATCATGTATTGTAGTATCTCGATACTTCAAATAGTCGGCATATCGAACAGCAGCCAGGATCTCTGAGGGTGTATTACGGGACTCTTCATATTTGGTGCGTAACATTATGATCTTAGTTTCCATATCTTTGTATAATGGGGATGACTGAGGCCCGGTGCCTTTGTTGATGTTGTTGCTTTTCATGTTGTTGTTACTGTTAATACCCTCATGCTTGTTAGATCTTGGTTCCGGGATATTCCCTTGTTCTCTTCTTCTACTTTGTTGATCAATTACTGCATTACTTCCCTCTTCATAATTAGAGATCGAAGGGAACGCTGTCGGTGGCTCCACTGCCTCATCATAATGAACAAGGGGGGTAGATTCGGCTACGAGGGATGTAAATGCACTATAAATGTCATCGATGTTGGAAACGATTAGCATCAGTGTCATGGGCAGTGCGAAGTGGAATAAGAAAATCAACCAAGTTGATGGACGGGTAGAAGATTGCGACCCATTCGACGCTGGCTGTGGGATGCCATTCGTTTTGGCTTTCAACATCGCGGTAGACGAGATTGGGTGCGTAGGCGAAGGCTGAACTGTGGCGGTGGCGGCACCATTATTACGTGCCATCTTTTCGAATGACAAGCCTGGCTGTGGCTGTTTTGTAGGCCAAGAGGATCAACACTGGCGAATCACTCAGTATTGCTACCTATCCATTTCCAATCAAGGTGCACCATCGCCATCGCAACCTATTCGATTTGGGTTGGGGTTGGGCGGCGGCGGCTATGGCAAGTACCTGCAAGTCACATCATATCTTTTGGAGGCCGGAAGTCCAGAATCCGGACTTTCCTTAATTAATACTGATTCCTAAGTAGCTTCACCGTAATTCTCCTAGAACTACGAGGCCTATATCCGGAATTTCACTCAGAATTCGGCCACTTTGGAGCCGCATCATTCCATCCAGATTTCTATTTAGTTTCACCGCCGCCAGGCGGCAGCGGGCTAAAGATAGTATCACGGAACGCACTCGCAAACAATGCTAGGAACGCACTCGCAAACAATGCTACTTGTTAGCTGGAACGTTGCTGGGCTGAAACCGGCGCTCCAGAAAATTCACAGCGATTACGGTGAGAGCAGCAGTGGCAGCGGTGATACAAAGAAGAATGCCAACAACAACAACAAATCTTTCGATCCTTTCGCGAACTATCTTCGCCTTCACGGCGACATTGACATCCTTTGCGTCCAAGAACACAAAATCCCACTCACTCAACTCTCTAGCAGCGCTGAACCGTTTCGTTGTTCATCGGTAGATGGCTACGAATCGTTCTGGTCTTGCGCTACTGATCAAAAATCGCGTGGTTTTAATGGTGTGGTGACCTACGCCAAGAAAGGACTTGTCCAATCAGCAGATAGTACTCCATTCAAAGATACAGAATTGGATAGTCAAGGTCGTTGCGTCATGACTGATCATGGCAAAATAGTAATATTCAACGTCTATGTGCCGTGTGGTAATGGACCAGGAAAAATGAAATTTCTCAATGCTCTACGAGAGGCGATGGATCGACAGCGAATCAGAGAGAAACAGGTAATATTGATGGGGGATATGAACTTGAGGATTGACAAACGAGATGATCATTGGTTGGACCGAGTGATATATGTGGATCAAATAATAGATGAAGTGGGACGAGATGAGAGCAACAGTCTGCCTCGGTGGAAGAGGCAGATTACTGACAAGTGGAGTAACATTGAAATGATTCTCAAGACAATAGAGGTACGTGCATGGCATCACATGCGCATTTGGTTTCTGACATTGAAATGCGACGGTTCTAACATTTGCTGTGTATGGTAGGCTGTTCCGCGCCAGACGACAAATCCATCCACTAAAGAGACATTTGAGAAATTCCGTGCCCGCATCACCACATCAGATAATCAATTTGTTTGGCTTGGAAGCTTCGAGGATACTCCTGAGAACGCATTGTCAGATTATAACTTTGACGAGC
The DNA here is from genome assembly GCA_036940085.1 of Discostella pseudostelligera. NCBI lineage: Eukaryota > Bacillariophyta > Thalassiosirophyceae > Thalassiosirales > Thalassiosiraceae > Discostella > Discostella pseudostelligera. The sequence goes on from JALLBK010000083.1 coordinate 10,257, forward strand.
AATCTTGCATTGATCCAGTAAGCAATGCTGCAATCATCTGCCGAAAGAAAAACGCTTTGAGTGTCCGCACTCTGATAGAGCTCATGAATAAAGTCGGTGGAGCACAGTGGGATAACAATGTTCAAAGAGAAATCGGAAATTCGGACGACGCTACCTTGAACACAGACTCTCCTTCATACATATGGATGAAGACATTATTGGAAGAAGATGATGGAATGGTCGACGTATTCCGCCATTTCTACCCGACTGCTGAGGATAGGTAAGACACGATTGCTGAGTACCGAGCACCCTCGTTTTGAGTGTCTGATAACTCTTTGCAGATTTACCTGCTGGCACCAATTTACGCAAAGACGATACGTCAATGAAGGCGCAAGGATAGATTTTACTCTTGTGGACAAGACTCTGATGACGTTCGTTGAACCAATTGATGGATTATCACTTCGCTGCGGAACAGAACCACGCATCGACCCTCTCAGAAAGGAGGCCGCTCTTTCTGCCGCTACCGCCAATGGTCTATTTGAACCGGGATCATTTGCTGGCGGAGGTATTGCTGTTGCCACAAAAAGGGCGCTGGATACACAATTTGGTGAAGCTCACACAGGAATGATTTATACTCCACCAAGCTATTCAGATCACATTGCAGTATCTCTGCTAATGAAGGGAATATTCAGAGAACTTGTTGGTAGTTTGGATCTGCTCAATGATGCCCAGACTCGCAAATCTCAACCTCACAAGAAGCAAAGATCTATCGCATCATTTTTTGGGTCTTCGTCGTCCTCAAATGTCTCCACCAATTCCACCACATCTAGGGAGAAGCGAAAAAGTTTGCAGGAAGCCAAACCTTGCAAAAAGTTGACTGTAACTTCATTTTTCAAACCAAAGCCCAGATAATGAAGAGATGTGATAAATTAACCAACTAGAAGGACGAATTTTCTACAACGCAAGAGCCTTCATCTTTCCTCTTTTTCTTCAACTCCTTCTCCCGCATAGCGAAATGATCTTTCCAACACCTTTCCAATCGGACGAAGAACTCATTCATTTCACCTTCAGTCATACCTATAGCACAAGCTGCCGTCATGTAGGCATGAGGATATGTGTCGTGCGAGCTGCCAAATCCTCTAAATGAGTGGCCAGATATAGCTTTCGTTTCGTTCCGTGCGACAACCCGAGTACCACTGATACAACGAGTGAAGAGCATCGACCCAAATTTGGTAATTTGTTTGTTTTCGTTCACAATCTGTTCCGAACTTGTATTTGTGGTATCCGATCTTATGAGATTGTCGAGTGTGATTCCAAATGAAACAGTATTCCTTGGACAGACAAGTATTCGCTCCCCAAACGTGTTGGCCACCATTTCCAATCTCCGACGGAAGTGGCCAATTAACCTATTCCTCTCCGCCAATACACTCTTGTACCCATCTAACCCCATCGATAACAATGTTATGAACAAATCAATCATGGGTGATGCCGATGCCCTCCCAGGATAATTGGTGCTAATAGATTCAATCACACTGGAATTGGGGGATATGATCAACGCACCACCCACTGGAACTAAGAAGTTCTTGTCAGTAGAGCAAACGATGGCATCGACACGTCCGATTGTACAGGCTCGATTGAGCAGTTTGTTGGTAGCTTGACATTGGAGTCCATAGGCATGATTGATGACGTGAGATATTCCTGCACCTCCGTCTAAGTTTTCCTCATTCCAAGTCTGTATCATTTTAGCAACAGCATCTACCTCATCGGGAACTCGTGGACAAAAGCACGACGTTGTCGTCAACACTGCTAGAATTCTATTCCCATGCTCACTTAATGCTGCCTTCAATGCATCCAAGTCTGTAGAAACTTCATCAGTATCCGGGTGTGCTCTCGTTGGGAGAACGATGCATCGTAATCCGGCAGAGAGAATTGCCTTGTAACAACTTTTTTGATCAATTCTTGACCATAGCACGATATTCCGGTCTTGCACATTATCACCGTTACCACTGTGTGCAGCAGCATCCAGCTTTCGAGCCCGATCACGTAGTCCTGATAGCACCAGTGACATGGACATTCCAGTACAAACAGGCAATAATACCCCAAAGGATGCAGGACCACAAGCTTTTCCCACTGTTCCATTCAAACCTGCTCCTCTTCGTATGGCATCCAAAGTTAATTTAAGTGTTAATCTCAGTAACGCACTGCTTCCCACAGCCTTTGGTTGGGCCTCCATGACGTCGCCACTTCGACCTATGCCATGTCCAAATCCAAAGTGTCGCTGCAGGACGAGGGGAGAGTAAACCCTGCCCTCTCGTTCTCCCGCTCCCGTCCATCTATGTGTAAATGATCCACTGTTATAAATAACATCATTGTTGTTGTCCGCTAACAACGAAGAAGATGTTGATGCCAGTAATTGGCATTTCACACTCTCTTCACAATTCGTATCCAAAACACTCAATTCCAACAGTAATCGTTGGATTTGTAGATCGCTCCATCCAACATCGGGTAATCGCTTGTGATGAAATAGGGCCTTGACTTGCGAATTTCTGGATAGAAGATTTGATAGACCGACGGATGTGTGATTGGATGGGATTTGGAGAGAGGAGAAGAGGGTAGGGATGGCGGCGGCGTCCATGGTTCATGTGGATGTGGATTATTTGATTGGGAATTGGAGCGCATGGAAGCAGGGTTTGGAAGCAGGGCATGTTGGCGGGAAAGCTATTTAGATCTAGAAAGGCGGGTGAGTTCCCGCCAAACAACTTACTCCTCTCTACCACCTCCGAATCCACCACCCAACCATGACCATGACATCAGCATCAGAGCTGCTCCTATCAACCATTGCCATGGGACCCCCGTCGCCGCCACCCGTCATCTCTCCCCTACTACCAATGATACCCGTGCCCCATGCGATTGAGATTGTCCTAACTGAAACAGCTAGAGCACTGTGGTATGATAGACAAATAAGAAACGAGCTCCACCATGATTGCGACAACAACAAAATTTCAACGTCCTCCGTGGCGCTGCCTACGCATCAACAGTTGCTCGGTCGCATCTCTGCCCGCGACATCACGGTACCTTCGCCGGGATATCCTGATCATAATTCATCCATTATGGATGGGTATGCTATTAAAACTAGTGATTTGGTAATAGCGAGAGACATGTATGATAGTATGGATGAGGTTCAGAAAGACGAATATCAGTTAGACTTTGAGATTGTAGGAAAAGTCTACGCCGGAGATGACGAGAACGACAACGATGATATCCACGATGATAAAAACAACAGCTTGACAAAATCGAATCCGTTTCATCGCACTGCAGTGTACGTCACTACGGGAGCAGTAGTACCACCAAACTACGATGCTGTAATTCCCATTGAAGATACGGAATTAATATCACGGAATGGTGATGACAAAAACGACCCACGGAGAAGGCAAATAATCCCATCCAAAATCAAATCTATTCTACTATCTACAAAACCATGGACATGGATACGGCCCATTGGATGTGATATCACACCTGGATCAGTTGTTTTGTCGAAAGGCGAGAAGATACAACCAGTGCACATTGCACTATTGGCCCAGGTGGGCGTTGGGTTGGATCAGGTGCATGTGAACCGATTGCCACGGGTGGGTGTCCTCTCAACGGGGAATGAGCTTGTCTTCACACCATACAATGTTTCTCGATCTGACAGGATGATGCATCCACAATCTCAATCGAGAGGGAAAATTCCGGACGCTAACCGACCTCTACTTTTGTCTCAACTAGCCACTTATGGGAATTGCATTCCTATGGATCTTGGAATTGCGATGGATGACGATGGTTACGAAAATATTTCACATCGATTGATCAATGTGCTTTGGCCTGAAAATGTGGATGATGATGATGATTATGAGAATGGAGGTATAGATGTTCTCATCACGACGGGAGGAGTATCAATGGGCGAAAAGGACATTATGGAGCGGGTATTTGCAGAAGGAATGGGTGGGAAAGTTCACTTTGGTCGATTGAATATGAAACCAGGAAAACCAACAACCTTCATCACTGTTGACAAAGTGTTAGGAAATGGACACATTCGTCGAAAGCTCGTGTTTGCATTGCCTGGCAATCCTGTAAGTGCATCCGTATGCTCGGAACTGTTGGTGCGGCCTTGCCTCGATATGCTCCATACTGGGATTGGTGCTGAATTATTATCAGAGAATGTAGAGCAGAATGCATTTATAGAACATGGTGTGAATAATGCAAGAGTTCACGAGGAGATCAAGGCAGCCATCACGTCAGATATCGAATTAGATCCGGGTAGACCAGAATACCGACGAGTTGCACTCAGCCGGATATCTTGCAATGGTGACGGCGATGGACATCAATACAAATACCACGCCTCATGCATAGGAGTACAACGATCATCACGCGTTTTGAGTTTGAGGGGCGCAGATGGGTTGATGATTTTACCAAGTGCGGGCACGTTGGCTTGTGGAAACATAGCGACGAGAGGGATGGAATTTCCTGTCTTGTTGTACACGCAATTGTCAAAGTCATCGAATACATGTTTCAAAGATTCGTTTCATCGAGAAATGTGGATGTCTAGCCACGATGATAATGCAAGGGAAACGATTGCATTAGGAGTTCTTGTCGTATGCCATTCTGATGAAGAAGTCGTCGACTTGTCATCGTTTTGTACAACATTGGTTACGTTGTTCGGTGGAGATACGAAGGTGACGGTTGTGAAAAGAGTACTGTGCAAACTAGACAAACCGTTGGAGCAACAACTTCCTGACATTATCAACGGACCCCTAATGGACGGAGTAAATGTGATGATCGTGCTAGTCCCAACAAATGCATCTGCAAACGATAAACTCTGCAGCACCGTATCCTTCAAAGCCGGTTTGGAAATAGCACACATTCTCCGCCCCATAGTATCGAAGAATGCACCTGCACTAGCGCTGAGAGTAAGATCGGGTGCGGCGTCATATGATCCGATGGCGGCGTTATTTGAGAATATTGTCGGTACTGTGAGAGACAACTCATCGTTACTTGTCACCTGTACAGATGTAGGCCTGGCAGGTGCTGTGAACAGTGTCAAGGGACTGATTGATCACTTGGTAAGTTATGCTATCGATTGACTTTTTATTGTTCTCGAATTTTTGACGGTCGTTATCTAATGCAATATTCTATTACTATGGTACTGTGACGCTACAGACCTCGCTGCTGAGCACATGATTGATAATTGACCTGTTTCCGAAAGGATGAAATTTTGCCCTGATAAGGTTGATGAGATGCTATGACTAGTAGCGCATAGTTGGTTTAAGAGGAATGTTCTAAGTACCTAATTCTATTAATCGATGTCTCATCTAAACATCGACAGCCGAGGGCCACAACAACTCCAGTGTAAAATCAGTCTATGGATTTTCTGATCATTCACTCAATGTTTCGTCTGGGCGATAATGATCCGGTGTACATTTTCTTGACAGCGGGAGGCATCATATCCAAAGATGTATTACAATTATAGCCAACAGCCTTTTCTTTCGGGCTTTCAGGAGGGTAGTCTTCTATCGTTGGTAGGACAAAACTCTCATCTGCACCAGCACTGTGATTGAGCTTGGATGCTGATTGCGGTGCGCTCCTCTCATCATTTGATGCCATGTTCCTTGCATGCGAGTTCTTGGCAGTGTAATATGGATTAGATTTTTTGTCTTGCGGAGACATGACAAATCTACTGGCCGGACTGTTTGTTTGGTTAGGAAACATGATGAGAGACTTCGCCTTACCGTCAATGTCCGAATCGGTTTTCCCTTGCTGGTATCCCTGTTGATGATTGCGTTTCCGGAATGACCTATTAGGATGGTTACCTCTCGACGGCATGTGGAAGCTAGGGCTTGATGCAATACCCGGAAGTTGAGAAATATTGAGATGTGACCAATATGGGCTGGCAGGATATTGCCCATTATGCATCTCACTCCCATTGTATCTATTGGGTGTTTGTGCCACAGATGCCGAGATGCTGTAATGGTCTTGCGTGTGGAAGCTGGTATCAAAGGACATGCCATCTTGGAAGCTGCCATCAGCAGGGTGGTAGTATCCATTGCCGTATTGATGGCGGTGCCCGTATTGAGTGTTGTACAGCATATCACCGTGATGATGGTAATCCATGTGGTAAAGAGGAAGAGGAGGATATTGGGCAAAGCCACTATATTGATGTGGATCAGAAGCATGGTAGTAGGATGAGTTCAAGGAGCCGGCAAACGTATGACCATATGGATGGCCATATGAAGCGTGCTGTTGCAACTGACGCGAGTAAGTATCCGGGTGAGGGTAAGGATGGCGAAGAGGATATTCCGGTCGATTACTCAGATTCTTTGGGATGCCAGCCCTTTTCTTGCTCTCGATGGCCATTCGAAGATGAGTCTCGTTGGTCCACCCTCCGGATTTTATCGATGATCCAAAGGAGGAGTTGTCTTGAGCTGAGTGCGGATGTGAGTGGGAAGAAACATTCAAGCCACCCTCATCCACTGCAGCCTTTGACGACTCTGCTTTCTTTTCGACATGCTGATGCGGAGCATCCTTGTAATCATACTTGTCTTTTCCCGCGTCATCTTTTGCTGCCTGCATGGCCTTCAATATCTTATCGTCGATCTGACTCAGTAACAACGAGCTTTGAAAATCAGCAGTTTCTGCCAAGCCCGCAAGCTGTTGACTCGCCACAAGGGTACGCAATGTCTCTTCGACGTTAGAATCATGGTCCGTCCATCCATCGAAATGGCTGAGAGCAGAGGTCCACTCCTCCGAATCGTATTTTGACATGAATGCAAGGTGATCAGATACGTTGCAAACTTCCTCACGAAGGAAGAGGGAGACATCGGACGTCGATGTTTTTACATCAACTCCATTTCGTTTGAGCTTTTTGATACATTTCGCCATGAACTTGTGATAGTGTATCAGAGGCCACAGGTATCTAAACAATGGAATGCAGCGTGTTAGCCAAATGATCAAACGACGATACTGTTATTTGGCATGCAAGATCATGTGAACATCCAAACTCACCTCCATCTATTATTGTGCACTACAGGTTCCACCCACGGGTTCTTCCCACTCTTGGCCTCCCACCAACTCCGTCCCGGCTTCCAAAGCTGAGTCCTCGAACTTGCGCTGTTAGTATTATTTCCGTCTGTGGCGTTGGCGCTACTCTCCTTTTCACCCATTGCCTCATAGAATGTCACCAATAATTGAGTCGATTGGTTTATGGCCACCTCCTCGGGGGCACGGGATGCAATTGCAGACATGAGCCACCATTCCTCATCTAAGAGCGCTGCTCCGAGCGACGGCGATGCCGCTTTGGGAGCGTTGATGGAAGTGGAAGTGGGGCACTGATCCTCTTCGACGCCTTGCTCATCGGGAAGGCATGCCATGACCAAGAGGCTCTCGCGCTCTTCCTGAGGGTTGGGATGAAGATGAATCTTGCCGTCCTCGGCGATCACCTGATGCGTGCCGGCTATGGTGGATGGGGAGGGATTTTTGGTCATGATGTCTTGTACGTCGTCAGCAGCATCCTCGACGCGCTTCAAAGTGACATCCGTCACGACATTGCTACCAGCGTTATCGCTCTGACTATCCCCCATCCGCTTCATTTGTCTCAATTTCCCATGCACTGTTCCATCATTGTAAATACCCCCCTTTGGATCCGTCATTGCAGCATCCAATGCCTCCTTGTTGATATCTCTAACGATGCTGTAGAATGATACACGATCGATGAGACCTTGGCGGAGGTTCCCACGCAACTTCGCGTGTAGGTGAAAGCGAGGCATGGAGATGGATACTACCGTCAAGCCGTTCGCAAACTGATGTGTGGATGGGTTCGGTATTTTCTCATTGACGAAGGAGAAGACGGATGTGGGTGAGGGTTTGGTAGACGATCCCGTCTCTCCATTCTTGGACAGTGCATCTGCTAAACTCGTCGTGGTGGTATTGTTAATGTTTGCACCGGAAGTTGTCTCGGATATTATTTGCGAGTGTTGTGGTAGTGATGATATTGATGCCGATGCTCCCACTCGCGAAGACAGATCGACAAATTGGCTCTGCATGCGAGTCGATATATTATCAGGATCGCTCAGAGTTTGATGATTTCCGTGAACATAATTGCCACCTGAATAGTTGTAATTGGTGCTGTTGTCCACAACCAGAGATTCAAAGGCATCACTCAAATTCCTCATGGGATTTGCATTGACCACCAACCTTGGGTTATCCCCCCCCACCATGTTGTTGCTGTTGTCATTGTGATCGGCCAACGAATGTGGATGATGCGAAAGATGATTCGTTGTCGTTGAGGTTGATGTCATGGTCGATTTCGCGGCATTACGAAATGGGGAATCCTCATAATCCTCGCATTCTATGACGCTGACATCCACATTCTCCAACTCATTGCCAACCTTGTCGGCGGAAGTGTTCACCTCATCATCATCGTCGCTTTTATTATCATCCCCGAGAAAATTCCCACTGTTGTCAAGAAGAGCATGGGCTGGTGATGCTTCCGCGGAGATGGACTCGATTTTTTCAAGTCGATAGGGCTGGGAGAGCAGTATTGTATCTGCGCCCATGGAACCTCTACCGCAGCCACCGGTGCTATTGCTACCGCCAATCCCAAACAAGGAATGATGACTACTACTTCCCACACCACCAACATTATTTAAGGAAGAGGAAAACAGTGGTGATTCAAAGACAGAGGTGGGGCATGATAGGGAAGGTCGGATGCTTGGAATCCAAGTTGTCGAAGACGAAGAAAGCGCTCCAGCATCGTTGGTCGAGTTATTGTTCCAGTTATTGTCGCCCGTCCCCGAAAATAAATGGTCATTGCTATTGGCACGAAACATTGTCCAATCGGTATCAAGACGTTTCCGACCAACCATGGAATTGCGGGTGGGGGTGCCAATTACCGGAGAGTAGAGACGTTTCGGATGACTTCTAAAAATATTCGTGCTGCCATTATTGTCGTTTTGATCAAAGCTCCCTCCAGTAGCAGAAATTGCACCAGAAGAACCAGTAGCACGGCCGTAGACTTCCAGTGGTCGATCTTGATTGTTGGGACACGATGCTCTCATTTCATCTAAAGATGATTCATCATCCAATAATGGCCGGTTGGATGCACCATTACCAACTTCACCAACCATTACGCCCTGCTGCTGCAAGAAAAGCAATGATGATGACGACGACAGAGGGTCACTATGTGTAGCCCGCTGCGATGATTCATTACGGGATTGTTTCACCTCTCCCCCATCTCGTCCATAATCAGTACTTCGAAATATATCTTCCCTCCATGGTGAAGATGATGATGACGAAGGCTGCGTGGGGGCACTGGCAGCGCTGTTGGTGCTGATGGGTCTAATGTTGTTATGAATGTTGTTGTCATTGCCATCTGGGTGGTGGTGCAGGGCATCACGATACATGCGATAGCGAACACCGCCACCACTATTCATGTGATCATCATCGACCGACGAGACGCGTCGAATGAATCCAGCCCCATTCGTCATGGAGCTGTTGTTAGAATGAGAATGGTGTGCCGTCGAAGTAGCGGTAGATAATGTCATGCCGGGCGGAGGTGGCAGAGCAGCAGCAGCAACGGCGTCCTTGGAAGTGGTGGATGTTTCGGTAATAATGGAGGCGGTCGTCGTCATCGAATTATTCGTTCGCATTGGCATTGGTTCCCAGATCTACTCCTATCTATTGCATGCACGCTGCACTATCTAACGGGTCCGATCAATCGTTGCGGGGTTGCTGCAATGGAGGTCAATGGCTCTCCGTCATTGAGCGACGATGGAATGTCCAGTCCATGTCCATGGCATCTTGGAAATATCGATAGTAAGTAGCCACGAACAACAACATGTTCATGGTCACCTTTCTTTCCAGACATGGCGCGGCACGCACTCCTCTTGTGGTTGCTTTTGCTTTTGGTGCAATTTTGGTGTGGTTTGGTGAGGTTCGGTGCATTTGTTCTTTGGCCTTTCTGAAAAAGTACTCCGAGTGAGCACGTGTTGTGTGGCAGTTGGCTCCGGAAGATGGTGGTTCTTTCCCATTTGCACATTTTCTCAGTTTGAATTTAAATCTCAAAAAGGATATTGAATTCCATTGTGCACAAGATTTAATTGGGCGGGATGGTCTACCGTTGGGGATTTGTTTCGTAGAGAGAAGAAGCGGGAGAGAAACCGAAACGCCTTCAATTTTAGAGAAGGAAGGCCGTCTGACGTCATTCGGCGACGCGCCACAAAGATAAAGGGCGGGAAAGGTCGAAGATGACGGTGGTTCCAGCTGGAAGCATGAAGCCTGAGAGCCGAGAGCGAGGTGACACGTGGAAGTATTAAGGATACACGTGGAATGTACTTCGCCTACCCTTCCCGCCATGTTCGTCACGCAAGCCGCCGCCGCTGCCGCAGCATTCAGTAGAAATCACCATCACAACTTCTCTCACTCATCACTCATCACAGACACTCACCATCTCCAACCATGAAATCCTCTGCCCCAGTAGCGTAGTAGGAGTAGGCCGTAGGCGCGACGAAGGCATAATCATTAACTCGATATGATGGCTTTGCAAAGTAAAATAGACATCAATGATATTCGCGCAGACAAGGGTGGTAATCCAGACATTTACCGCCGCGCGTTGGCGGCTGTCGTCGGGGTCGGCTCTCCATCAGAGTCAGAGTCATACATTGATGAAGCGCTATCTCTCGATTCGCAAAGACGGTCTTCTCTCACCAATCTCGAGGGTCTTCGTTCGAAGTTGTCGAATTTACAAATTACAGTTATCGCTCCCAAGAAGAAGGCCAACGAAGATATCACAGACGAGGTAGAACAATTGAAGCAATGGAAATTGGAAATTGCAAAGCTATCGAAGGAAGTTAACGATTTGGAGTTAAAGCGGGACGCCGCCATTGCCAGTATCAACATTTTATTGGAAAAGTGTAAATTTGAGGATCTAGAATCCAACGATGATGTAGAAGTTGCCAGCACAATGCAGGAAGAGAATGGCAATGTTGGAACTCAAAGTTTACCATCGACGAAACAATCATTATCAGTTTCAGCCAAAACTTTCACACCTAAAGGTCAATTGATTCCATCAGAAGAGACAGCTGCTTCCGAATCACCACCTTCTCTCCCTATACTATCGCAAGATGAAATTAAATCAATATCACCCGAAAGAATACTGAACCTCAATGTCGGTGTGCTTGGTCACGTCGACACTGGCAAAACATCCTTGGTAAAGACACTCAGCTCAATTCTTTCCACGGCTGCATTAGACAAATCACAACAATCACGAACGAGGGGCATCACATTAGATTTGGGATTCTCTGCATTTTTATTACCGTTGCCAGAGCACATGAGGACGGTAGGCAATTCCAGTAGTGATGATAGCAATCGAAACTGCAAGACCAATGACAGTTCTATCGACAATGGTACTACTACGGAACATTCTGCGCAACATCAACATCATGATTTACTCCAAATTACACTGGTGGATTGTCCTGGCCACGCCTCTCTCATTCGAACTATAATCGGCGGTGCTCAAATCATCGACATGATCTTGCTGGTCGTAGATGCTACTAAAGGAATGCAAACCCAAACAGCAGAATGTCTCGTCATCGCCGAAATGACTACACGGAACTTAATTGTGGTGCTCAATAAGATCGATATGTTCCCCGAGAATGAACGGGAGGAGCGAGTGCGTATGGCAGAGAAGAAAATGAGGGCTTCATTGCGCGGGACGAAATTCGAAAATGCTCAAATGGTTGGGATAAGTGCCTGCGTAGGTGGTGAGAAGGTGGCAGCCGTGGGCGGCAATACTAGTGCCGGAGGAGGAGGGGGAGGAAATGTCGTGTCTGCCGCGGCAAAGATTGCCTCGACGAGCAATATCCATGGTCTCTTGGATCTGTTACAATCTCAAATACGTCCACCGAATCGGGATACATTGTCATCGCCGGATCGATTTCATTTTGCCGTCGATCACTGCTTCCCTATCAAGGGTCAGGGGACTGTGCTTACGGGAACAGTCCTTTCGGGGTCGGCACGCCCTAATGATATTGTCGAGTTTCCTACTTTATCTACACAAAAGAAGATTAAGGGACTTCAAATGTTCCGACGGAAGGCAAACATTATTCAACAGGGTGATCGGGCGGGGATTTGCGTGTCTAACTTTGATGCCAAGCTAATGGAGCGTGGCATCATTGCTTCTCCGGGAACTGTGAAATTGATTCGGGGAGCTATTGCAGTTGTACGAAAGGTGCGTTTCTTCAAGGGCGCATTGAATTCGGGTTCCAAATTCCACGTTAGTGTTGGACATTCGACGGTGATGGCGACTGTTACATTTTGGGGCGCACGTGAGATTGCAAAGCAGGTGCGGAGAGAAGACGAGAAGTTAGAGGAGAGGAACGGTTCTGCGGCGTTGGGGAAATCTTCACTAGGTGGATCGGCTGACTTGGCTGGATTGCCTCGATTGAAGTTTGACTGGAATCAAGATTTCTTACATCAGGAAAATTACATCGACACCCTTCCAACATCAGACCGGAATGAGTTGGCAATGGAGTCAGAATCTAGTAGGAATGGCGATAGTCTTCCACCCTTACATTGGGCAAGGCTCGAGTTTCTCACCCCAGTCTACTGCCCCATGGATAGTCTTGTGATTGGATCAAGGCTAGATACGGAAGTGAATGCCAATGCTTGTCGACTTGCATTTTCTGGTCGGTTAGTTGAAAAATATGATGCAAAATCTGTAAGTGCTCGCTATCAAGCAAAANCGACTTGCATTTTCTGGTCGGTTAGTTGAAAAATATGATGCAAAATCTGTAAGTGCTCGCTATCAAGCAAAAGATTCTTACTCGTTGCGTTATTTTTGCTCATCACTTTCCTATTCTCACTTTCCTATTCTCGTCTCTCCTACCTGAAGGATCACAACCGGTTGAAGTCATACACCCGAAAGGAAAGGGTGGGCATCGTTGATCGATTAGGAGATCCCTATCGACGTAATGATGACAACAAACTGGTTCGATATGATGTATTTGGTACAGACTTGTTCAAAAAGGAAACAAACATGAAGCAATTTGTGGGTCTACTAATTGAAACAAAGGAGGGTGACGTCGGTATCATCCAATCATCCTTTGGGAACTCTGGCAAATTCCGCGTAAACTTCCCAGGCGGCACAGAAATCAATGAAGGTGACTCGCTTTTTCTATGCTTCAAACGATATGCCAATGATCCGAAAAAAGCTATTCACCAGGATGGATCTCTCCCTCTTGCACGGGCTGGCACTAGTGTTGATCTTCCGGTGAAGACGACGAAGAAGAACAAAAATAAAAGCAAAAATGGTTCTACAAGTGGACTGGCACCTGCAAAAGTAAATAGTGTACAAGGAGGTGATGATGCAAAAATTCGCAATCCATATGGAGAGATTGAAAAAATCAAAGGAGAGCTCTTGCACAATGACAAGTACACTGTAGCGATAGTATCAGGATTATTCTCTATGAAAGATGATATCACTCTACACAAAGGACGCAGGGTATGTTGCTTGTCAACCAATGAGGAGGGAGTAGTTGATGGATCATTTGGAAAGATGGGCAAGTGCAAGGTTTACTTCAAGGAGGGTATCTCCGCAGAGATTGGAAGTCGAGTGCAAATGACTGATGTTGATTAATGAAAAAATGCTGTATGCAAAAGAAGTAGCGCTGCAGTTTTTTCAGATTCCACAACATTAAAGCGTGTACAAAATCCTTTAACCATTGCATTTACTTCAATCAATAATGAGTGATGGTCAATGCTTTTTGATCCATTCACACATGAAGTCGAAACTCTCTTGCCCCTCCGGTAAAAATGGGCATAGCAGGGGGAATACATGACACCTACCAATAATGGAATGGGAGAACATTAATTGCACCTATGACAGCAAGAGATCATAAATTGAACACTATTGATGCACTTACATGTACTTCCAAATACCAACAGTGACGTCAACGCCCTGCTCTTCGGCACGTTTAGCCAATAGCATGGCTTGGTCATACACAACTTCATGCTTGCTGACGCAAATGCAAAGAGGAGGAAGACCATCAAAACTCCCATAGACTGGAGACGCTTTGACACGATTTTCATGAGAGCCGAGTATCTTCTCTAGGAAAGGTATACCCTCGTCGTAAACAGACTGTTGGAGAGGATAATGAATGATTGAGATAACTGTTGGGTGCACACAATAGTCATTACCACAACATGCACAAAAGACAATCACGTACTTGGTTGACGATCAGATCATGTTTTATGAACTCTTTCATTGTTCCCTTCGGTTCAGNAAAGACAATCACGTACTTGGTTGACGATCAGATCATGTTTTATGAACTCTTTCATTGTTCCCTTCGGTTCAGAATAATCCACAAAAGGACCAATCATTACACCTCCTGCTGGCATTGGGACACAACTCATGCTGCTCTTGTCGTCTCCCATACCAGCATTCTTCGTCTCCTCCGCTTGTTGTCTTGCCTTTGCGAGAGCTTGCAGAAGTAGAACTACTAAACCACCTCCAGAGCTAACACCCACCAAAGTGATATCTTCCGCCTGAATGTTCCGCTCGTATATCAAGTACTCATACGCAAGTGTGACATCGTGTATAGCATCATCAAGGTGGTGTTCAGGAACAAGCCGATAGTCAGGTATGAAGACATCCCGCATACCACTATCTCCCTCGTCATTACCACCATTCGTAGCACAAAGCATACCCATCTTTTCTGCAATTCCTAAGTTGCCTCGACTATCTCCAGCTAGGAATGCACCACCATAGATCCAAAAGATGACCTTCTTAGATGGTTGGGGCGAGTGTTGAATGAATAGTCCAGTAACAGTCATTTCTTCACTCGAAGCCGCCTGTACTGCATATCTTCGAATTCCCGTCAGGGTGCGTTTCATGTTCATCAAATGAAAGATTTCATGCAAATGTCCACGGATGCCAAATCGTGTCCCATTGGTAGACTTTTTGACGGTTACATCCACATTCCGATACTTTTCAGCCATTGTCCATTGTGGGTACCTACCAAAGTTGATTATGGAAACATTGAATGATGGAGCGTGTGAGAGTGGAATACTTCAAAAGTGAGCGACAAATACGGTCTGACTCAGAAGTAACACTCTTACCGATCCGGTGGATGCCAGACGTGCAACTGGCTCAGCGAAAATCTCATTCGTTTGATAGTGACGGGAAACTGTGTACGATGTACAAACACGGAAACAATGAGTACAAAGAAAGCGGGGAAATCATTATGAAGAAAAATATACAACTCTTACCAATCTTCCCCACCAAAGAACCGAAGTCAATGCATGATACTCCAAGCTCACATCGCGATGCAATCCCGATCTACGACCGATGAATAGTTTATGTAGAGGAAGGTAAATCCCCCATGCGATAAATGTTAACTTTTGTCGAATGTACAATGGGATGCAATTGTCCCATAATTGAAATAGTGGGCTTTCAATGATAGATAAGATACGATCTAGCAGATTGATGATGAATTGTATGGGTGGGCGCAAGACCCTTGTCATGACTCCGATGGAAGTGTTGTTGGTAGGAGAAGCAGCAGCAAATTCGCTAGTATCTCCACTTTCACGTCTTGTGTACACCGTTAAATCAATGGGTAAGCCTAGATTCAAGTTCAATTTCTTGTTCTCATCTTGCGCCAATTTGTCCATCTGCCGTGTGTGAGATTTGGTGAAATATTGACGAAGAGTGTTGTCGTGGTAATGATTTTGGGATGTATCGTCTCCATGACCTTCATTAGAGTCATTATTATCAGCTGCATCGGCATCGACGTCGTCGACTTCGTCGTCGTCGTCCATGGAAGAAGAGCCACAGCCACTCATGTCTGTGGAGCTGGCGGTGGACGATGTTGGCGCCGCCGAGTCTGACCTTCCTTGTGGATCAATATTAATGGTCGACTTCTCATCACGGGATGAGAGGGAAGACAATTTCACGCCATCGTCCGGGATAGCTGCGGCGTCGGTAGCATTGGCGGCGGCGGTCATGGTGACGGACCTTTGTTTTTTGGTGATGGTCATGGTAGAAGGTGTGGTGTCACGGTCCGATACGCAGAGTCAGTCTCCCGCCAAATTATTGCTTGCACGTGACAGTTCAAGGAAAGCAACGTAGATGCCTTGTACTGAATCCAACGTGA
>JALLBK010000084.1:0-39204 GCA_036940085.1 Discostella pseudostelligera
GGTTGTGCTTGGATGAGGATGAGCAGCAGCAGTACAACAAGGATATGAGCAGTATGCTCATGAGGAACAGGTGCAGGTTGCAGCAGAATGATGAGATGACATGAGATGATATAACAAGGAGCAGGATGAGCACAAGAAGAAGAATGATAAGCAGTACCTGCACTGATGCTTCTTGATCATGAGCATCATCATGAGCACCATACTGATCCTTGCTGCAGCATGTAGCACCACTGCTGCATCCTATCACAACATGCTTCTTCATCAATAGTAGACTTATCAACACCCAGGCTGGTCCTGATCCTCATTCTCCTGCACAGCAGCTGTTCATCACAGCATCTCATCCTTAGTAAGAACCTTAGTACTGCTAGTAGAGGACCATGGCATCAGCTCCTTGGTGATTCATCATCATCCTCAGTGGTGATTAAGATGCTCATGACTCATTATCCTTATCCTTAGCATCAGGAGGGCAACACCATCAACAGAATCAATTATCCTCATTATCTTGCAGATCTTATCCTCCATCCTTCTCACCCCCAGATCAACAATATCCTCTGTATTGCCACCACCACTCACCACCACAGTGGCCTCTCAACACAAGCATATTGATGTCCTGTTTGCTACTCATGCTCCCACTGTTTTGCCCTGCTCTTTCTCCTCATCTTCAGCAACAGGCAACAGGCAGCAGAAGTAGTATCACAATCACCAATTGTCCATGGCATCAAAATGCTCCTCCACCTCCATTGTAGAAGTGGAAAGGGAACTACAGTGCCAGAGTATTATATGCCAAGTTTCTTTGCTGTATGCTCCTGTTTCTCATGATCCTCTCATCCTCACCAACATCCTCATCCTCAACAGAACAGATAACAGCAGGAGCAGTCATTGCTATTAGCATTGTCATCCCAGGACACAGGAGCAGCGGCAGCACCTGGGTGAGACGCATGTCGATGGACAGACTGAGAGGGTACATACCGTCGACAGACAGAATATTGGCGGGAGAGAGAATATTGGCGGGAGAAGATGGATTTTTGGCGGGAGATTGTTACTCTCCGTACGATATCTTTGTTAGGCTCTTTGTTGCTGCTTCTTTTGTTGTTGTGTGCGCGCAGTGTCTACGTGGCAGGCAGTACTGGATGGTGGACCGACGGAGCCGATGCCTCCATTATTAGTTAATGTTCTACGTAGCCATAATAATACTAGTAGCCATCGATAGCCCTCTCAATCAAGAACAACATCAACATCATCATGAGCGGGGGACAGCGGCGTCGTCATCGTCATGCCGTGGCCTCTTCTCCATGTGAGTATATCCAGGGAGCGTGCCAGCTCCATCTACGGGCCCGGATTAGCCGTCATGATCCGGCAAGTGTTGAGGCTGTCGCTCGCTTCTTGTCATCGTCTACTACTACAGCTTCTTCGGGGAGTGGCGATGACGTCGGGGGTGGAGCCGGTGGCGGAGATGGCAGCAGCAGCAACAGTGGCAGTAGTCCGCGATTATTTCTCTGGGTGCCTCGCAGCACCACCAAATCATCATCGGCGTCGGCGTCGGCGGGGGGTGACACAGATGTAGAAGAAGATTTGGAATGGGACGAGGCATTGGCCTCGATAGAATCATTTGATGGACGAAATCTCGGTGCATTGGCATTTATTAACAATAGCAGTAGTGTCGCGGCCTCCTCTTCCTCTGCGACAACAATGACAGCTGGTGGCTCAGCGGAATCTACAGCAAATGAAGGAAGTACTACTACTACCACCACTGCTGCGGGGGCAATGCCACAAATTCAATGCATGGTGATTAGTCCGCGAATATTTCTCGATGATGAAGACGACGAAGAGGGAGATGGGAAAGATGATAGCTTGGAATCCAAGAAGGAGGAAGAAGAAAAGTCAGGAGGCGAATCAGGGGAGGAGAAAAGTGGTGCTACCAATGCTGGCTCGGCTACCTTCTTAGCACTGCAGCTCTACGCACGTCATTGCTTCGTACCGGCAGTGAGGGCCATTGAAGCATTGGACGATGAGGACGAGGATGATGAATATAATAATTATGGAGAATTGGATGAAAAGAAGGAGGGTGACGGAGGTAGGAAAAAGAAGGGCGGCGGTACCAAAAGCAAAAAATCACACAAGTTATTGGAAGGTCTCGAGGATAAACTTCGCGAACTGGATGTGGCCCTTGGACAATGCCGACGGACTACCTTGGGGCGTATTCCACACATTGTGCTAAAGCCCCATGCTGTCATTGCTGCTGCTGCTGCCGCGGCTGCTGCAGTTGCGGCAACATCGGAAACTGGAGGTGGTAAAAAGTTATTGGATCTCGACTCCGTGGGTCTATTATCTTACCTTCGCGATGATACCTTCCTCAACGAAGTGCAGAGCACAGTCAATCACTGGATTTTGCAAATTCGCAAGGTTACTACATTGCCAAATACGACTCCCTTCCCATCCATCTCAGGGGGTGATGACACCGATGATGACTCGTCCTCCCATGCCGATTTAGAGGAAGTGACCTTCTGGCTTGGACTTGAGGAGGCATTGCGAAATATCCAATCCGAGCTCGATAGTCCTCCGGTGGCACTTACCGTTTCATTGCTCAAGGCCGCGAAACGTTTCGTCGCCACCGTAGCTCTTGAGAACAATACAGGATTGGATGCGGCGATATTTCATGTCGGAGACGTGGCCAACTTCCTTCGAGCTTATCCTGCCCCAGCATTGGCCGCGGCGGGGGATTGGGATAAGATTGGATCTGCCGTCGATGCGATTTTTGCACACTTGCCCAAGGTACGAATGTCGAAACATTATGATTTAGATCGGTTAGCGAGGCTCGTGGAGGCGTCGACTCTAACACTGCGAGAGAGGATGGAGGGGGTGTTGCGTGAGACATGCAAGAAGGGAAACAACAAACATACTACCTACTCGGGTGGAGGCATAGTGCTAGGCCTTGAGTACGACCAATACGAAAAGCTAGTACGAAGACCGACACAGGATATATTCGTGACATTCGACACATCCTACGCAACCTTCTCGGAATTCTTCCTCGATCAAGGACGTCTGCGCCTACGTACGGGTGGGGAGAATGCACGGAACGAAACTCCCGCACAGGTACTCAAGGGGATAAAGTTACACCATTTATTGCTGAGAGAACGTTTGGATGATATATACTACTTTCGGACGCAGCACGAAAAATTGCGCAGTGTTGTTGCTGAGGTTTTGATGGGCGAAGATAAGAACCCAGCAACTGCCTTGGTAGGAGGAGGAGATGGAGATGACTATGCGGCATGGGCACTGAGGGAAGTAGACGACGCACCCGTGTCGTTATTTGCTCCAATCGACGTACTGGATTTGAGTCCGCGCGGAGAGGCCTTGTTTTCGAACGCTTTAGAGGGGTATGACCGCAAGGTGGATGCGATTGAGGAGCATTTGGCGAGACTGTTGCGTGATAAGCTATCCTCTTGTCAAGTAAGTATCTGCTGTCTTTGCCTGCTAGAATTATCAATCTTGCTGCTTCCCTACTCGGAATTTGCGCTGTCAATCTTACCATATTTTGATGATCTATCACATATTGTCCTGTTTAGGATGCCGAGGATATGTTCCGAGTGTTCGCACGGTTCAACCCCCTCCTGGCCCGAACTCGCGTCCGTGCAGCCGTGAAGGAATTTCAACTCCAGCTAATGAACACAGTCGGGCAGGCGGTGCAAAAGCTACAAGCAAAGTTTACTCATAAATATGAATCGTCACCTGCGTCGTCCATCGCAACCATTCGAGGCATTCCTCCAATGAGCGGTAAGATTCTTTGGGCCAAACAGATGGAACGACAGGTTCATACATTGATGAAACGAATGAGTGACGTTCTTGGTAAAGAATGGCGACAGCAATTGGAGGGGCGTGAACTCCGGCGTTCGTGCGACGAGTTGTTGAACAAGTTGGATTCACGGGCGTACTTTCGCGCATGGGTGACTGAATGGGAGCGGGAGCTTCTATCGGATAAGAATTTGAAGCTCGAAACCTACCCAATTACAATAGTAAGGGAAGGTAAGGTATCTGTTGCGAGGGCCAATTTTGATGAGAAGCACGAGTACTTGGCGCGAGAGATTCGGTATTTGAAGTGGTTGGGGTATGAGCGAGATGTTCCACCGACGATTTCTCAAGTATCAGAGGATGCCATGAATCGTTATCCGCACGCTAGTGAGTATATATTTTTATACTGCCATTTATCATCACTTCACCAGCTCGATAGGAAACCCTAACCAACATTACCCTCCTCTTGTTGCCAGTGGCACTCAAGACCGCATTGCAATCCTACGCAGCCGCACGCGGCCTTATTACTCCGGAATTAGAACCTCTAGTAGCACGGGAGCTTCTTGCCATAAAGGAATCTATCGCAGAGGCATTCGACGCGACGTCAGGGAGGACCAAGTCATCGACGAAGCGACGCATACGTTGGGATTCTAAAGGCTTGGCTGATTGGATCGCTATTCTTAACGAGCACGTATCTCAATTTGAAGAGAGGGTGGAAATTCTTTTGCGTGCCAGCAATAATATCAATATTGCTATCGAGGCTGTTGGGGACGTTATGTATGAACGGCAGAAGTTTCACATCGCAGTTGAGAACGTTCAGAAAATTGTGGACGAGTTGAGCATGGCAGGGTTCCCAGATTTGGCGACTTGGGTCGGTCAAGTTAATAATAAGTTGGGTTCAGTTCTAGCCAGTCGATTGAACGAAGCGCTACTTGCGTGGAGCGAGACGTTTCTACCTACCGAATCGAATCCAGAGAAGAATTCCAAGATGAAGAGACGAAAGAACTTGGTTCGAATACCCAAAATTTTCGTTGAAGTGCTCTTGAGGAATCAAGAAATTTCCGCCTCTCCTGCGGTCTCGTGTACTCGCTCAATCTTCCTTAATGAACTTCATGATTATATGGGCATCGTCTGCGCCTTACCATGCCTTAACAGTGGTAGATTTGAAGTGTTCGAGAGTAAATCGCAAGGTGGAAAGAACGCTGATACATTTTCACACCTTGTAAATTGCGTGTCTCCGGAGACCCTTTCCAATGCATATTGTTCAGTCGAATCTCACATCCAAAACCTCTCCCAGTTCGTCAATCAATGGCTAGCTTATCAGACACTTTGGGACACTCAAGTGTCAGATGTGGCGGCAGCAGTTGACGGTGATTTGAAGAGATGGCACGAGCTGATTGTTGAAGCCTCTGCTGCACGCGCAACATTGGACGCCTCGTCGACAGTTGCCGAATTTGGTCCCATTATTGTGAAATATAACAAGGTACAATCGCAAGTGAACTTGAAATATGACTCATGGCAAAAAGAGCTCCAGACCTATTTTGCAGCCATTCTCGGAGAGCGAATCAAAGAAAGCTACGACATGATATCCAATTCAAAGGCTCGGTTGGAAGACGTATCACTCGAAGGTTCCGCAGCTGCAACGAATGAGATTGTCCTTAGCGTTACTTTCCTGCAAGAGATGACACATCAACTTTCGGCTTGCCAGAAGGAAGTGAAAGAGATTGTGGAATCGGAAAAGATATTGAAAATTCAGCGCCACGCATTCCGTGGCGATTGGGTCGAAGCAAGCATTGTGGGTGGCATTTTGCAACAGGTGGAACAACTCTTGGCCAAAAAGAACAGGACAATGCAAGAGCAGGTTCCTCTTCTCCAGTCTCGCATCATCGCCGAGGATAAGGCCAGTACCCAGAGAGTTTTGGATTTGACGAATGATTGGGAACAGAAAAAGCCACTGATGGGGAATATCACTCCCGACGAGGCGATCGACACTTTGACCAAATTCGAATTCAACATTAAGAAGGCGCAACTTGACCAAGAAAAATTATCCAAGGCGAAAGATGCGTTGGGAATGGATGGTGGCCCATGTAGCAACGAAATCTCACGTTGCCTTGACGAGGTGTTTGATCTCACCGAAGTTTGGCAAGCAGTGAGCAAACCATACAACGCACTCCTTGAAATGAAAAACACTTTGTGGGCGACAGCAGTGATGAGGAAAGTCCGCAAGACTTTGGACGATTTGCTTATTGAACTTCGCTCCCTTCCGAATAAGATTCGCCAATACGATGCATGCACGTCACTGTATGACAAGATTAAATCCTTCATTAGTGGGCACGCAACACTGACTGATATGAAAACCGGGGCTCTCAAAGATCGCCACTGGAAGACAATTTTACAAAAAATGAATGTTCATGTCTCATTTTCCGAGCTCACCGTGGGTATGCTTTGGGACAACGGCCTCCTTGAGAGGAAGAAAGAATTCGCTGAGATACTTCAAGTCGCCCAGGGGGAAATGGCCATTGAAAACTTTTTGAATGAAGTACGCGATCGGTGGATGAAACAAGAACTCGAGTTGGTGCTGTATCAGAATAGAGTGCGATTAATTCGCGGTTGGGATGATCTTTTTACTGCATTAGATGACCACACCGGGGGTCTCGTATTGATGCGCAGCTCTCCATACTACCGATCTGTGAGAGAATTTCAGGAAGATGGCAACCTGTGGGAAGACCGGCTTACGAAACTGAGGGCTGCGTTTGATTCCTGGATTGACGTACAGAGGCGTTGGGTCTATTTAGAAGGAATTTTCCTTGGGAGCGCGGACATAAAGGCTCAGTTGCCGGCTGAATGGTCAAGGTTCAAAAATGTTGATGGTGAATTCATCGCTCTGATGCGACGGATTTCCACTCGACCTTACGCTATGGAAGCTCTCAATATTGAAAATTTGCAGCGCACACTGGAAAGGCTATCAAATTTGATGATTGTAATCCAGAAAGCCTTGGGTGCATATCTGTCAAAGCAGAGAAGCGAATTGTCTCGTTTCTACTTTCTTGGAGACGATGATTTGCTTGAAATCATCGGTAATTCATCGGAGCCTGGCAAAGTACTGCCCCACCTCGGTAAAATGTTTGCTAGCATTGCGACTTGCAATGCTGTTCCATGTGAAGAAGAGGGTGTTCTGACAAGATTTGATTCCATGATCTCGAAAGATGGCGAAAAGGTGCCTCTGGATACCGCCATAACAGTTACCAATAAAACGAACGTCAAAGATTGGTTGAAAGAACTCGAAAATGGCATGCATACGACTCTTGCGAAGCTTCTCGATCATGCTGTCACTGAGGTGCAATCGGCACAAGCGAAAACTGAATTCGTCGAGTGGGCCGGTAAATTTCCAGCGCAAGTCATGATTCTAGCTAGCCTAGTAGATTGGAGCATGAGAATGGATGCTGCACTTAGAAGTGGAGATAGCCACAAGCAGTTGGAAGTTGTTCTTGGGGGAATACACGAAAAACTCGATATCATTGCTGAAACAGTATTGCTTGACTTACCCTCAGAGTCGAGAAAGAAGTTCGAACAATTGATCACGGAACTCGTACACCAGCGTGATGTCACGCGCTCGATGATAGACGGAGGAGTGTCTGACGTGAGCGACTTTCGATGGCTTTACCATCTCCGGTTCAATTTCAATCCGCAAGCCGAAAATCTAATCGAGAAGCTACACATCAGCTTATCGAATGCATCATTCTATTACGGGTTTGAATATCTCGGAATTGGGGAAAGACTGGTTCAGACCCCACTGACTGATCGGTGTTATCTTACTCTTACTCAGGCTCTACATTTCCGCATGGGTGAGTGTCCAAAAATGTTTCTTTCTCCATCGTCGTCCTGTTAATTGCTTTAGTCTCACACCGAATCTCTTTCAATAGGTGGCAACCCCTTCGGGCCCGCAGGCACGGGGAAAACTGAGAGTGTGAAAGCGTTAGGGGCTCAGCTTGGCCGTTTTGTAGTTGTTATGAATTGTGAGTAAATTATGCATTCTCTGAGCCTCTCGGCATTGCTTTTTGTCTCATCTTATTCCGACCTGTCTATCGAACGACACAGGTGACGAATCCTTTGATTTTGGGGCAATGGGTAGAATATTTTGTGGTCTCTGCCAAGTTGGCGCATGGGGGTGTTTCGATGAGTTCAATCGACTAGAGGAGCGCATTCTTAGTGCAGTAAGCCAGCAAATATTGACAATTCAAAATGGCTTGATCGAACGTCAGAATCACATTGAATTACTTGGAAAGACGATTAGACTCCATGATAATGTGGGGATTTTTGTTACCATGAATCCTGGATATGCCGGGCGAAGTAATCTTCCCGATAACCTCAAGACATTGTTCAGATCTGTTGCAATGGTCGTTCCTGATCGCAAGTTGATTGCACAGGTCATGCTCTACAGCCAAGGCATCGTGAGTGCCGAGAAGCTCGCCGGACCAGTAGTGGATCTTTTCATCATGTGTCAGAAACGAATGTCTAAGCAAAGCCACTATGACTTCGGACTTCGAGCATTGAAAACGCTGCTCGTATCTGCCGGAGGGCTGAAGCGACGGGCACTTTTGAATATTCAGAAACCGGAAGTCGATGAACTGACTAGTTTGGAACGATCGGTGTTAATCCAAGGTGCATGCAACAACATTTTGCCCAAGCTAGTCGCCAATGACCTTGATGTATTCTCGTCAATTTTGGTGGATGTCTTTCCTGGTTCTGAGGTCAAGCAGATGAAGGATGAAAATCTGATGGCTAAACTCAAAGAAATATGCAAGATATCCAACTATAATCCTGCTGCCCAATGGGTTCAAAAGGTTCTTCAGCTGAAGATGGTTATTGAAATGAGAGTGAGTGTTTTCTGCTCTTAACCATATTTTTTCGATCAAGAATAATCTAATCTATTCCTGAATTACAACAGCATGGGGTAATAATTGTCGGGCCAAGCGGCGTCGGCAAGACATCAGCGCTTCGAACGCTCCATGCCCTTTATAATGACGATGACGGAGTAAGAAATGAACTCTACACTATTGATCCAAAAGCAGTCGACAAGGAAGCGTTGTATGGAGTCCTCGACGGAACAACATTAGAATGGACGGACGGTATTTTTACTAGCCTTCTTCGAACAATTATCGCAAACCAACGTGGCGAAGCAGATAAGAGGCACTGGATTGTTTTTGATGGTGATGTCGATCCAGAATGGGCAGAGAACTTAAACAGGTTAGTCAACTTGCCAAACAATGAATGTTCGTCAATGATGCGGTGTTTCACTCATTCATATCTTTACCACAGCGTACTGGACGATAACAAGCTTTTGACACTACCGAGTGGGGAGCGTCTTAGCATTCCTGATAATGTTCGCATAATCCTTGAGGTTGACAGTCTTGAGCAGGCGACCCCGGCAACTGTTTCTCGTTGCGGAATGATTTGGTTTAGCGCTGCCACAATTTCGACGGAGATGTGCCTTGAACACCTCATGGGGGAACTGCGGAAGGATATCATTGATGCGGAGAGTATTCTGTCAGGGGTTGTTCCTTCGAGTCAGATTTCTTTCCTTGACGCCATACATGAACTGGTTATTTCCCGAGATTCCAGGTCAACATCACTTGTTGCGGATGCACTTGAATTTTCGCTGTCGAAGTCTCACATCATGGAAGTTTCAAGAGAAGGGCTTATCAAGAGCTTGAGATCCCTTCTTGTAAAAGGCATCAGGATAGCCATCGAATATGATGAGAATCATCCTGACTTTCCTATGACTGGACAGCACAGGGATAACTTTGCCAAGCGATGGTTGCTACACGCCCTATTGTGGTCATTCGCAGGGAGCGCATCGTGGACAGTTCGTAACGAGCTATCCAATTTGCTGCTACGGTTGAGCGGCATGATGCTTCCCTCCGATGACAGCAATGGATCTCTCGCCGATTATCGAGTGAGAGTAGAAAACGGGGAATGGGAGTTGTGGAGCTCAAGCGTGCCCAGGGTGGAAATTGAAAGTCACAAGGTCACTTCTACTGATGTGGTCATCACAACCACTGATACAGTCCGCCATTCCGACATCCTTGGTGCATGGCTTGAGAGTAGATCTCCTCTCATTCTTTGCGGTCCGCCTGGTAGCGGTAAGACTATGACCCTGACGAGTGTCCTCCAGTCGGTACAAGGAGTTATTCTTGCCAGCCTGAACTTCTCTTCCCGGACAACTCCCGAGATTATTATGAAGACTTTTGCACAGTACTGCACGTTTGTAAGGAAAGGAAAAGACACAGTACTTGAACCAGCTGAGAGCCTCGGAACTAGTAGTTGGCTTGTTGTCTTCTGCGATGAAATCAATCTTCCCGAAGACGACGCTTATGGAACACAGCGTGTCATAACGTTCATGAGACAGCTTGTCGAGCAGGGTGGCTTTTGGAGAGATGATAATGTGTGGGTGAAGACGCATCGGATTCAATTCGTAGGCGCCGTGAGTGTTCACTTAACTGTTCTTGCAATTCGCAATCGACCTCACTTACATTTTATGCTACCGACTGGCAAAAGTGCAATCCTCCCCAAGATGCAGGCCGAGTGAAGCTGTCATCTAGATTTCTCCGCCACGCATCGTTGCTATTCGTTGATTTCCCAGACAACGAATCCCTGACACAAATCTATCGCACTTTCAATGGTGGAATCATGAAATTGTTTCCCCATTTGAAGGGGGAGACAGATGTAATCACAGATGCAATGATAGATCTTTTCACGGCTTGCCAGAAAAAGTTTACCCCTGATATGCAACCGCAATATTTTTATTCCCCGCGTGAACTCAGCCGATGGGTTCGTGGAATATACGAGGCAGTTGCACATGTTGATCAAGGACTCACGCGTGAAGAACTGATCCGGATATGGGCACATGAAGCCCTTCGCTTGTTCTCCGACCGACTAGTTGAATATGAGGATGTTGAATGGTGCTCTAATAAGATTGACGAAGTAGCGAGGGAATTATTTCCCGCCATCGATCATGAGGCAGTTCTTGAGCGCCCTCTATTTTACAGCTCATGGCTAACAAAGGACACGAGACGTGTCAATCGAGAAGAGCTGAAGTCCTTCCTGAGTGCAAGGTTAAAAGTATTTTATGAGGAGGAGCTCGACGTTCCGTTGGTCTTGTTTGATCAAGTGCTTGATCATGTGTTAAGGATTGATAGAGTGTTACGTCAGCCTATGGGCCATCTTTTACTTGTTGGTGATAGCGGGGCAGGGTAAGAAGGCTATGCATGAGATAAACACTTTCGCAAACCCCCCTAACGCTTCTTGTCGCTCTTGTTCATCATAGTAAAACTGTCCTCTCGAAGTTCGTCTCATGGATGAACGGGCTGCAAATCTTCCAGATCAAGGCTCACTCCCGTTATGGATTTAGTGACTTCAATGAGGATTTGCGCGGAGTAATGCGCCGTGTCGGCGTTGATGGTGAAAAGATCTGCTTTATTTTTGACGAGGGCAATGTCCTTGGTAGCGGTTTTCTTGAAGCCATGAATGCCTTGTTGGCTAGTGGCGAAGTTCCTGGCCTTTTCGACGGCGATGACTACACAGCTCTCATGAGTGCCTGCAGAGATAGCGCTGCTCGCGATGGTGTCATCATTGACAGTGAAGAAGAATTGTGGCGTCGATTTACAGGAATTGTCCAGCGGAATCTTCACGTCGTGTTCACCATGAATCCCAGTGGTGGAGAATGGAAGAATCGATCCACCACGAGCCCAGCTCTCTTCAATAGGTGCGTCGTAGATTGGTTTGGCTCGTGGACATCGAAGGCAATGGCTGAAGTCGGGAAGGAATTCACAATGCGCTTGGACATGGGCGATTCAGAAAGTGTAGGAGGCACCTGGGGCATGGGTGCAGGAGAAGCTCTCATGGTGCAAGTTGAGGAGGCATTCGAAGGACAGCCAAAGGGAGGATTCCACCAGGTGAGTGCGCTCAAATTCAGATTGCATTTGGAATCTACCGATGCTGCCGACAAAGATCATCCACATCTTATAAATATGTCTAAATGTCGTGGATGCAGGCTGTGGTCGCGGCGCTAGTTCAGCTCCACAATATTACCAAGATTGTGTCAGAGGAGGAAACATCATCGGTTTCATCAGGTCGAACATTTTTGTCTCCCAGAGACTACCTTGCATTGATTCACAATTTCGTGACCTGTGTAAATGACCAACGAGGAAAAGTCGAGGATGAACAACTGCATGTAAATGCTGGTTTGTCAAAACTTCAACAGACCCAAGAAAATGTGGCCGAGCTGAAGATCGGCTTAGCCGCAAAATCAAAAGAGCTTCATGAAAAGGAAGCACTCGCGAACAAGAAACTCCAGCAAATGGTCGCTGACCAAAATGAGGCGCAAAAGAGAAAAGAAGAAGCCGAAAAGATGAGTGCGGACGTTGCACATCAGCAAGAAGAAATTGCAGAGCGGAAAGCTAAGGCTCAGAGTGAACTCGACGAAGCCGAGCCAGCATTGAATAATGCAAGGAGCAGCGTCCAAGGCATCAAGAAGAGAGACTTGGACGAGATCAGGAATCTAGGCCGACCTCCTGCTAATGTCAAATCAACCCTCGAATGTGTGGCAATTATGCTTGGTGAAACTTGTGGTGATTGGGCGGATGTTAGGAAGATTCTTGCTAAGTCTGACTTCATTCCAAGTATATTGTCATTTGATGGTAAGCATGTTGCCGTTGGTATTTAGTTTTTCTCCTCCGCCCTATCTAATGGACCTTCTGTATCAATTTCACCCATATGAAGTTGACAAGCTCACAGCAGCGCAGATGAAAACAGTTAAAGATAATTACCTCGATGGAAATCCTGATCTATCGGTTGAAAAAGTGATGAGGAGCAGCAAAGCGTGCGGTCCACTCTACCAGTGGGTTGAATCTCAAATTAAGTACTCTTCTATTTATAAAAGTATTCAGCCGTTACGTGAGGAGGTCGAGCAGTTGGAGAAAGAAGCCGCTGTAGCATACGAGCAAAAGGAAAGGCTCGAGTCCGAGGTAGCGCAGCTCGAATCATCTATTGCGAATTACAAAGCCGAGTACGCCAATCTCATCAGAGATGTAGAGTCGCTAAAGAGAGAAATGGATATTGTGACAACGAAAGTAGATCGCGCAGAGAGTTTGATGAAGAGTCTCGGCCAAGAGAGTTCTCGATGGTCCAAGAGCAGTGAAGGTTTCCAGACCATCCTCAGAAATCTTGTTGGCGATGGATTGCAAATGGCAGCATTCCTAACGTACTCCGGTTTCTTCACATTCAATACAAGGCGTTCACTTCTTCAACAATGGCGCAACGCCCTTGACCTTCTTGACATTGAATTTCGAGAAGATTTAAGTATGGTGGAGTCTCTTAGCAAAGCGTCGGATAGATTGACATGGCAATCCCAGGGCCTTCCGTCGGACTCTCTAAGTCTTGAAAATGGCGTAATTTTGGATCGTTGCGTTCGTTTTCCGCTCATAATTGATCCCGCTGGTCATGCCATCGATGTGAGTATTGAGTAGCGTATTCTGGAAAGACTCTTTGGGTTCTAAGTGTCTCACATTTCATCTAACTCTTTTGCTTGATTGGTCAGTTTGTCATGAACAAGTACAAAGACGAAAAGATCCAAAAAACTTCATTCCTTGACAATTCATTCATGAAGACGCTCGCTGGAGCAGTGCGTTTTGGAACCACACTTCTTGTAGAAAACGTGGAGAAGCTTGATCCTGTATTAAACCCTATCTTAAACAAGGAAATACAGAGAACTGGTGGTCGGAACCTTGTTAGAATTGGAACTGAAGAGGTCGATTACAGCCCCAAATTCAATATTATCCTCACTACGAAGAATCCTGCCGTCAAGTTAACCCCCGATATTTGTTCTCGTGTGACGCTGATCAATTTCACGTAAGTCTTTGATGGACTTAATTTTTGCACCATCGGATCATCACCTATTAATTTATGAATGATTTACGTACAGCGTAACACCGGCAGGCCTAAAGAGCCAAAGTCTAAGTCGGATTTTGGAGTGCGAGAGACCAGAAATTGAGAAGCAGAGGAATGATATTCTCAAGCTACAAGGCGAACAGAATGTAAAACTACGAGGTTTGGAAGAGCAAATGTTGAGAGAAATAAGTACTGTCAAGGGGAGCATTCTCGATGATGATCGTGTTGTTGCGGGTATGGAGCGACTGATGACGGAGGGTGCCCAAGTGGAAGAACAGATAGCGAAAAGCGCCGAGGTCATGGCAGAGGTAGAAAGGTCAATTGGCACATTCGAGCCGTTATCTCTCATCTGCAAGCAACTGTTTGTTTTGCTTGCAGGTATGAGGGAGCTCGATTTCCTGTACGAGTTCACTGCTCAGTCGTTCATGAGTATATTGTGGACTGTGCTCAAAAGCAACACGATCAGTTCATCTGACGGAGGGGAGCGCCTACCAGTTTTGAAAGCAATGCTGTTTCAAGAGGTTGCTTCAAGGGTTGGCCGAGGATTGAAGGCTGAGGACAAAATGGTGTTTGCTCTCCTACTCGCCAGAATTGCCACAGGTCAAACCATTATTGATGAGAGACATGAAGCATCGTCTACAGATGAAATAACGTTTTTGATTGATCAAGCTTTTGGTGCCGATTTTCCATGGCAAGGAAAGGGCTTGAACAATCTCAAGGATGTAACATTCAAAGACATAACATCAACGGTACCTTGCCTAGTGTGCAGCGCTCCGGGCCACGACGTGAGTGGCCGGGTAGAGGCAATGGCAAAGTCCGAATCGAAAGAATTACTTTCCATAGCAATGGGTTCAGCTGAAGGTTACAAGACAGCTGAAACGTTCATTGCAACTGCGTCGAAAAGAGGTACTTGGGTAATGTTGAAGAACTGCCACCTGTGCGCTGAATGGCTAGGAGACTCTCTGGTGAAAATTCTCCAGTCACTAAATGCCGTCGCTCATCACGATTTCCGCATTTTTATCACTAGTGAAATTAGCCCCAAACTCCCAACGGCTCTCCTTCAGATGAGTGATGTTATTGTAGCAGAATCTCCCACTGGTATCAAGGCATCATTATCTCGATTCTTCTCTAGCGTGTCAAGCGAAAGATTCCGCGACAATGTTCGAAACCGACTTTATTTGATCCTCGGTTGGGTCCATGGTGTCATCCAGGAGCGCCTCCGTTTTATGCCTACCGGGTGGAGTGAACAGTACGAATTCACCGAGGCAGATGCTATTCATGCCCTTGATGTCATTGATTCACTGGTGGACGAGGCATGCGGTAAAAAGCAAAATCTAGACCCCGAAAAGCTCCCATGGGAGGCAATCCGAGCCACTCTGTGCAAAGGCGTGTTTGGCGGCAGAATCACCAATGATTCTGATCAAGAAATTCTTGACAATCTAGTGAACCAAGTGTTTGTCCCCGAAGCGTTTGATGTCGACTTCTCACTAGCGACGGCTGAGGGTGCACCTGCCCTACCGGAAGGAAGCTCGAAAGATGAGTTATTTGCATGGATTGATTCGCTTCCTTCTCATAATCCACCCACATGGATTGGGCTTGATGTGTCGGCGGAGATTGAACGCGATAAAATAGTGGCCGAGAATGTTGTAAGAAAATGTGGCATTGTTACCAGAGCCCTCTCTGACGATTGAATATGTGTAGGATATCAGATAATAAAATGATCATCCTGTTATCGTCCACCTCTATGCAATTTCGAGGTGCACTCTAGAAAATACAAGTAGATGTAGACCATTTGATTCTTCAAATGTGCTTGCATTCGTCGAACAGAAGTGTCCACGCGATTATTGAGTGACTCAAGGCACGCCAATACAAAATAGAGTACTACTTCTTATTATATGAAGTGAAAATCTTCGATATTACGAGCAAGATGAGTGACGGAATTGGTCACGTGGCTTTGTCAAGCCAATGGTATTTATTATGAAGCATGATATGCATCTCTCCTTAGACGTTTTGTATCTTGAGCGAAGACATCAGCGTCATCCGTTTCGTTATCATTGATACCTGTGGACAAGGAAAGAAAGAATTAGATCGCATCCTTTGACAAAAACAATCCGAGTACATCTCAGCGCACAGTGGAACTCACCCCTCTTATTGTCGGTGATGTCTGGCGCTACATTGTCATCATCCTCAACATCCTCGGAAATGCAGCCAAGAAATTCACAATAACAGATCTTTTGGTCCGTCTTAGTCATGTCACAAATTTGAAATGCGAACATATTCTCTCCATCCGACATCAGAGATGCTTCTTCGCGGAAAGCCGAGGGCTTAAAGGTTCCCGCGAGTCTGTGCCTACGGTATATCTGCAGAAGGAAAGACGATACAACAGTAGAATTAGGAACGGTGAGCAGACACGTAGTACAACACATCGTGCAAAATAATACATACCTCAATCATATTTTGAAGCACGTCATCGTTCGCCATGTTTTGAAGATGCTTGAGAACATGCGATATAAGCTTATCCATGGTAGTTAATTCATAGGCATTATTGCCCAGCAAATGCATCACTCGATCTTCATATTTCCCTCCGTCGGACACGTCAGCCGAGCCAGAACCAGCATCAATCAAAGAGTACACGAGGTCCAAAAATGCCCCGTACCTTTTTTCTCCCTCGTTGATATCCCCTTCAACCGTGAGTTTTTCAATGTGCTTCCCCAATGCGAGGTCGTTACTGACGGCTCTTGCAAGCTTCTTGGCAACAGTGAGACGTCTGATGAGGATCTGATGAAGTCGAAAGAATAGGTAGAGGCATTGTGTACCAATAATTAACTGATCATCTGCCCGTTCCAGTTTCTCTTGGTCGTTCTCGCGGAGTTGTTCTGTAAGGAGCGAGGGCTCAACAGGAAAGAGGGTGCCGTAAATCGCATCGATACGAAGGTAGGCTGTGCTTGCATCGATTGACTCGGGAGGAATTGACACTTCGTAAACACCATCCTGCTCAATATATTGGATAATCTTTCCTTCGCCGAATGTCGTCGACACGAATGTTTCGGGCGGAAAGGGAACATGATTAGACTTGGAGAAGTAACCGTTGTTCATAGCAGGCAAAGTATTCGGGATCGTCATCTCTTTCTTGGCTACCTCGCCATTAGCCGTACTGATATCATTGTTGGCGTCAACCTCGCTAACATTACAGCTCACAACCTCGTCACCATTACCATTTTCCTTATCTTCATCGTCTGTAGAAGTAATTTCTGCATCCTCGTCTACTTCAAGCGGCTCGAATGAATCAGTGAAAAACGCTGCAGGACTATGCATCCACGACAAGCTCAGCCCAAACCAAGGTCCAATGAAGTCACACCATAGTCTGTGGCAGCGTTCTTTATCACCGGGATTGACAGAGCCCCGTTCCAATGCATATGAAACGATACGATAGGCATCATGCTGGGCCCAGCTAGTGTTGTCGTACCCGAAGCTCATATGTGGTGTGAATAAAGTCCGTGTGGGCAATGGCAACC
The DNA here is from genome assembly GCA_036940085.1 of Discostella pseudostelligera. Taxonomy (NCBI): domain Eukaryota; phylum Bacillariophyta; class Thalassiosirophyceae; order Thalassiosirales; family Thalassiosiraceae; genus Discostella; species Discostella pseudostelligera. Next base: position 17,253 of record JALLBK010000084.1, read on the forward strand.
CCGTTAAATCTACCTTGCGTGGTACTGCGCAGCCCATGGTGACCTCATAAAATGCCCCGTGCTCTTCCTTGGCCTTTTCAATACGTGCACTACTCACCACCTCGCCCTCGACTCCATTATGTGCGGCACGATCTTTGATTTCAGCAACAAGAGAACGAGTGCTCGTGGCACGCTTGTCGGTAGCACGCCAAGTTATGCTCCGATGATCCAAACTCATGTAATAGTTAAGTTCTGCCAGATCCTTCCATTTCTTGTTTAGCATATCACGAGCTGCGCGCCATTCTTCATCCTTCTGTCGTAGACGATTGACAACAATTGGCAAGGCCACCGCAGGGTTCTTGAAGCAGAGTTCAAGCATTTCATTTCCGTCATCGCCATAGATTCGCTTGATAGCGAGCTTGTGTATGACCCCCAAGACGCGCCCATCGAGAGTATACTGATAAATCTTGCCACCAAAACCAGCACCATCAGGGACTAACGATTTCTTTACCGACGATCCCTTTGTCAGCAGTAGTTCATTCTCGGATAGAAATAGTAACTCATCAGAAATCTTAATCAAGCGGTGCAATGTTGCGGCATTGGAATCGATGCACATGTCGATCTCAAAACGCATGTCTTCGCATTGAAATAGCGTCTCCTCGTATTGATTCTTGCGCATGTGTCGAAACGTACTGTTCTCCTCACTTCCCATAGGCAAACTGACCCAAACATCATTCAAAACTTTAGCCTCTGCTTCGGAACGCTCACTACATGGGGGGTTGGGATAATCGCGAGGCAATGCGCGGTAACTCGGTGAACAGCGGCGGCAGCGGCTGAAATCAATTTCCGACAATGGGACACTGTGCCAGGAATCATCGTGTGTTGGTGCATCGGGACTCCCTACTGCGTTAATTATTCTCTTGAACTCCTCAAACAAATCCTTATGCTTGCCCAAAAGTCGTTCGACGTAGCCCAGCATATCATTCCTTGACAATATTTCCTGGGCGTACATGTCCAAAGTCTTAATGAACTCGGCGTAGGCCTGGCCATCGCGGGAGAATGATGTTAACGCTGCCTTAACAAGATCGAAGAATTGACGTTCGACGCCCGCATTGTAAATAAACACTTCTTGTGGGGTCGTTTTCTTGGCGACGACGCCTGAAGCAGATGGTCGACGGGTTGATTCGAATCCAGCCTAATTATTGAGAGGAAGAGAAAGTTAGTAACAGAATTGGCATATTCAGCAACAAGCAGGAACCATAGAATCAAACTCACTCCTTCCGGTTGCGTCATATCAATAAACTTTTGAGTTCCACTTGGTAGCACTGGTTCCATGCCGGCATTATTTTGTCCCATCTTTCCAACCTTGGGTATTGCTCCACCGCCAACATTACCAGTAGTACGCCAGCCGGTGGGAGCACTCTTCAACTTCCCATTTTCTACAGATGCATGATGGACTTGAGTCTGCTGATGATGTTTCGCCGCAGCCTCGACCGCAGCAGCACGTTGTTTCGCTTCCGCTTCTGCCGCAGCCCTGCTCAGCCGCTCCTTTGCTTGTTCCTGTACCGCATCGGGCAAGAAGAAGGTAAACTCCCGTAGCAAATCAGGATGATCCGCAAATAAACTCGACACTTGTTCCAACACTTCCTTGATCCCACGCTGTTCCTTCTGATATGTGTGTAGAATCTCGAGGAATGTGTGATATATGCGTGGTTGATTCGCAAATCGCTTCTTAATGTTCGTCACGTACAAGATGGCGTGGTCGAATTCAATTGTTCGTGTCTGCTGCTCTTGTTGCTGGGTCGGTTGCAACCGAATCTCAGGCTGCTTCTGCATAACATCATATGTGTGAGCAATGAGCTGCGCTTTTTGCTGGACTGGCATGCGATCGAATCCTCCTCGTCCACCTGTCATTGGAGCCCCTCCGCGTCCGCCGGGTGGTAACATGCCTCGTCCAGGACCACCCATCTGCGGCGGCGGAGGACCACCTCGACCACCACCTGGCATGCCACGTCCACTCGGTCCAGCGGGAGGAGGTCCACGTCCCATCATGCCCCGTCCGGGAGGAGGAGGGATGCCCCGTCCGCCAATATTGCCACGTCCAAAGGCAGGGGCCGAGTGACCCATTCCTCGCCCCCCAGGATGTTGTTGTCGGGGTGGACCACCACCACCACGTCCCGGAGGCATTCCTCGACCGCCCGCTCCACCAGGTCCAGGAGGTGGCTTGTATCCAGGAGTATGGCTATAGCCAGAACACGAAAACAGGATTTGGAATTGGAAAATTAGCACTCATCAATGAACAACGAAGGACAATCGAATAAAAGAGAAGCATAATATATAACTCACCTCGTCCCCGTCAAGCCCGGTCCAACAAACACCGGTTCCAAATCTCTCATTTCAATCTTATACCCCTCGGGTAAGAAGGTATTAAATCCCAATATCAAATTATTATATCCATGGAACAAGCTTCGGACGCGATTGATGACGCCAATGGTATCGACTTCTTGGGCCTTGAAATTTTTCATAATTTCGAGGAATTCATTGTATATGCGTGGCCGATCACCGAATTCAAGTTTGACTTGATCTAGATAGAGGAGGGCATCTTCGACTTTGAGTTCGCGACCAGTGGGGTGCATTACAGAATTCTGGGTGTTGTTCATGTTAGATACTGCGGAGGAGGATGCATTAGAGGTAGTAGTATTGTGGGCTGGTGCGTGAATGTTGCTATTGGCGTTGGTGGTCAGAGACAGCGCCGGAGGTGCCAATGCTACCGCCGCGGATGGAAGTGGCGTGGAAACAGGCGCAACCCCCAACTTCGTTCCAGAAGATGGTGCATCCGTCATTGAAGTATTGTAGATGTTGGTACCTTGCACAGATACTACTGCATAAGTGGTTGCCATCGATGGAGTAAGCTGGTGTTCGATGGAAGTATGTTCCGACAACACATTGTTGGAGGAGGCAGAAGAAGCAGCCAGGGAAGTTGGTGCCATCACCGAGGATAACGAAGCTGGTGCAGCTGCGGATGGAGGAGGGGGAGGCTGCATCATCATCATGTTGTGCGGAGCAGTGACCTCCTCTCGACCTGCAATTTCCAAGGGAGATGGTAGTGCATCCTTCTTCTTTGCACCACCGTTTCCATTATCAACAACGGGAAAACTGCCACCAAGAAGTGGTTGCGATGGTCTTGCACCAGATGAAGTCTCCACATGAGTATTCGAACCAGCAGCAGTATTGGAGGATGGAGTAGCATCCCTTTCCTGAATTGGAATAATAGGAGACTGCTTGGGGAAGATGGGTGCAGCAGTATGAATAGTCGTAGTAGTGACTTCCGATGCTTCCACATCCATGGGCGACACGCCGCTACTACTGCCATGAGGCAATGTGGTGACAGGTGCATCCTCCTTCGTCGTGTCCATATTAGTAGCGGTAGGTGCATCTGTCATGTCCTTCATCGGAAGCGTTGAATGGAGGCCAGGAGTAGTTGCATTCTTCGAAGACATCATCTTCCTCTCCTCTTCCATTACGTCCATCATGGGCACATCCTCCTTCGGTACTGCACTGTGCTTCGAGATATCATCATCCCATTTATCCTCTTGTGAGATAACTTTTGTAGCGATATTCACACTTGAATCCAATTCTACTTGACTTGTTGTAATGGAGGTAGTAGGTTGCTCTGTCTTGGCATCCGTCATCATTTCCATCTTCTTCTCTACGAGCTCGTCGGTGGTGGCGGCAACACCACCCAGTTGCCCGGGCATTGTGTTGTGAGTGTTGGTCTTGAAGGCATGCTCGTTCCTAGCTGGTTCCACATGATCATTCAATGATGGCAAAGGTGGCTTGGGATGAATCATTCCAGTCTCCGAAAACGATGACGGCGATGCAGCTGTTGAAGGGTGAGGGGCTGCTGTCGATATTGGATGGGGCAATGCGGTAGGGTGCATGCTGTTGATATTAGTCGTCTTTGTCGCTGCGGAAGTCTCTACATATGATACCATTCCAGTAGAGTTTGCTTCCGTCATTGAAGTGGCAGGTGGCTTCAAAGCCGCTTTGGTTGAGAAACTCGAGGCAGACAAGACAGCTGCGTTATTGTCCATGGTTGGAGGAAGGTTATTGTTGTTGTTATTAGCGGCCGCATTTGAAGCTGACGGCGCGCCAGAAATTGGCTTGGACGCGGTGACGGATGACGATGACGCACCCGCCGCGCCCTTATGCACCGCTGGACGGGTAAGAGACTCGACATGGTTCGATGGGGTAGAAGCGGCGGCTGTGCTTGTGGTAGAGTTCATTGCCGACGGATGCAGCAGCGATGGTGCCGCCACCGTCTCCCGGAATGCCGCCGGATTACGAATTTTTGGCGATGACGATTCAGAGTCAGCCATGAAATCAGAAGGCGTGGCGGCTACAGCGTTGGCCTTGTCTTGATAGGGAGGAGGGATGCTGGCCCCGGATCCGGATGGTGGTGGCGGCCCTGCTGCTGCTGCCGTCGAGGGTGGCAGTGGCAGGTTTGGTTCCATGGCCATGGTGCCGGTCCCTTGTCTTTTGGACTTGTCGCTGCTGTGTGCTGTGTGTGAAGGTTACACAACCAAAAGAGCGATAAGTGGCAAATACAAAGGAATTAGTACACAAATTTGGCGACAATTTCCCATTGGGGAATCAGTACCAAACTCACCTGTCCCTTGTTTCTTCTTTCTTGTGTCTGAATTCAATGAGGCCTTCCCGCCTTTTTGGAATTGAAGGAGCAGCGCGATGGCGAGAGAGATGCGTCCCCCTCTCCCCTATGGAAGGTGCGGCGGCGGTCTTGACGGTGCGGTCGGAGGGAAGGCGCCACCACCCGTAGCAAAACTGGGTCGGATAGAGGAGCCTGTGCGGATGATGAAATGGTGTTGCCGTCACAGGGGGCAAATGATCGGGGGAGGGGCGGATGATGACGACCCTTCGGTGTGTGGTAATATTATCGTCGGCCTGGAAATCCTACGAGATTCGACGTAGGAATAGTACAAACCTCGGGGGGACGATGACGACGACGGTGTCGGGGTGTCGAAGTCACCTTGTTGCTGCAGCACCGAGAGGGGAAATTTCCGCCGGCGTCAATGGGATGGGGTGAATGTTTTGCGGATGATAGTATCAGCGGCGGCTAGTTTGGTGTTGGTGGGGGCTCAGTACGATCGGGGTTCGGGGCGGATGGTGACGGAGGTGTGTTGGTGTTGTTGTGTTTCACCATCGTTGTGTTGTTTGTTGCTTCATTCGAGAGTGGGCGGGCGGGAGATGGCACAGGAGTAGGCCACCCCACCCTTCCCAAAGAGGCTTTTACGACGGACAGGCAAATTCATGGAATTGTCTCGAGTTTGAAACGAATACCTGTCCGTCAACAGCGTCCCGATGGAGGTGGGGCGGGTGGGCAAGAAGAGTTGATGCGGTCGCTCTCTTTCTCTCTTTTTCTCTTCTGAGGCTTCTTGCCTCTTCTTGCCCTTCCAATGCGAGATTTGGGTTGGTGCGGAATCAATACGGTTTGTACCGTGTGGTGTCGCCAGAGATCGCCATTGTTCGCCAAGAGAGTCGGCGATTGAATACTTCTAAAAAGCGAGGACCAAAGCTCCACGTAGAAGTACATCCATCTCTCGACTTCGTCTGCATCTATCTTCTCTTACACAATGTTTGGTGCAAGCTACTGTACAAATAGTTAATAGAAGAATGATATCAGATTCAATGCGTCATCGCTCGCTCTGTTGTATGATATGAGTATTCCTAGCATTAGCAGTAGTATGGCCGATCAATGCTCATCGTCTATGCTTCTCTCTCGTTCCTCGTTCTCTTTGATAGCTTTCCTCAAAAAGTCAACTGCATCGAACATGCTTATTCTCTCGTCAGGATTATATATCCAGCATTTCTCCATCAGCTCTACCAACTTTTTCTCGGCAAAGCTTCTTTCCTTGTATCGACGATCGACGTATGGGAGGTCACCAGCTATCAACTTCTTCTGGATTACGTCGTCATCCTCTTGGTCATACTTACAGGATCAGATAAACATGAGACGATGCAGCTGCATAAAATGCAATCAATACAAAATGACCGTGTAAACTTACGAAGTTCCAAAGCCCTGTAAGCATAGCATAAATATTATTGCCAAAGGAAAAGGTATCAATCTGCTCATTCAAGTTTCTAGCCGCGAACTCCTCCGGCGCCCGATAATTTGCCATAGCAGGACCGTTGTTGAATCTGCAATACTCTCCCTTCACCAAATCCCATTGCATGATTGTAGCTCGATTAAAATCACCCAGTTTCAACCGACCATCGGGAGTACGAAGCCACTGACACATCTGAACGTCATCGTGCACGATGACGCCATCCTCGAAGCCATGGAGGTCAGCTAAACTTTCGGCCATTTCCAATGCATAACCTAGCTTTTGAGTTGCGGTGAAGTTATTAAATGGATGTATTCCATCCTCGTTGCGATGTTCTACCACATCGTTCCTTTCATACCCCTCGCCAGCGACCATCGCCTCCTCAAATTCAATTGGGACAACTTCTGCCAATGTCGAGAAACCGCAATGTCCGTAAATGTCCATGATGCGAGGAGACTTCGTCATGCGTTCCATGATAATCGCCTCTAACCGCATTTCTTGGAAATTTTCATCATCGTAACTATGCTTTGTACGAAGGGTCTTCAAAACTGCAGACCGATACCCTTTCACTATCAATTCATTTGTCCTTTCATTGTCCAATATGTCATACTTTTCGCTTGACAATTGCTGCTGCTTCTCACGTGGATAGCGGGAGGACCAGATCCATGGGCTATCTTCCATAAGCCACGCGTCTCTATAATACCCAGAATCTAAATATTTGACGTACATTTCATGTCCGGGACGTGGTTTTGAAGTCTTTTCAGGATCATCATATGATCGACCGACGGCGAACTCATGAAAGTTATTGCACGTTGGAAAATACATGCTGCTGAAGTCTGGACTTATACATGCACGCGGACCCTTCTTCTTATCTTCGTTTGCATCGTGTAGTACGTTGATGTTATCATCGTCGTAGTAGTGTTTCACATCTTGATAGTTGGCATCTTCAATCCATATTTTCTTACCATCCGATCTATATTCAGGATAGCGTCGTTGTTTTATATCTTCTGCCTGTGATTCTTCTTCGGACTCAATTTCATCTGGAACAAAAGCACCCGGAGCAATAATTTGATCTTCCTCGTCTTTAAGGATGATACGAGCAAAATCCTCTTTGGTACTAATGGATTGGAACGCCAAACCGCCATAATCACCATCCATATTCTTCACCAGAGCAGTCTGCCTAGCATTGGGAAAGGTCCGGAAAGCGATCGGAGCATTCCAATTTTCCAAGTTGATTGATTGAGGGATTTTCCCAACTTTTCGTGTAGCCCGTTGTGTTATGATGTTTCGTAATCCTATGAATGGCTTGTCTTGCGATAAAATGTGTTCGTTTGGAGTGGCTATGTGAGGCTTCCAATTGCGATAATTGATAATTGGAGTATCAGACTTGTGACTTAATCTCGATGACGATGTAAATAAATATCCACCATCAAAGTAATGCTTCCATGCGAGCCAACCTAATACTGACAGAATGCTGATTATCCCCCCAAATACCAATCTTCGAGTGCGCTTGATATTACTAATTGATCTCTTATTCCCATACTTGGCATAATCATCATTCACATTTATGCGTAGGTGCCCTCCTGTATGATTCCATGCATCAGACTGTCGTGGTCGATGTCGCATTTGTCCAGAGGAATAGAGGCCGCCGCCCCCGTTGCTGTTGATGGTTCCACCATTGCCATTGTGCGTAGGAGGTCTTTGCTGGAGCTGGCCGTTCGCATAGCTCTGGGACGAGTTCATCTCTGGCTAGTAGTCCGGTATTGAAGAATGCGGCGACCCCGGGGAGGTTTCATCGACGTCTTTCCCTCTACCTAGTATTTGGTCAGTGGACTGATCCGCTGCTATTGTACTAATACTATCGTCGCAACAACTATGTTCATGGTCGGCATTCGGAGTCGGCATTGTTGCTTTGCTTTTTGCTTTGCTTGGTGGGCGGACGGAGCGCGGCGGAGGATGACGAAAGAAATAATGGCGGGAACTTTCGTCTTTGGCGGGAAAGATTCCCGCCATATCAATTCAGGTCTACGCGAGGAATAAGACCAACAAGCTGCTAGTGCTCCGACGGCTCAGGCCGTGCCCGCATCACTGCGACAACTCGCGAGTCAGATTAAGGAGGCTGACGAGTTTGGGGTGGCGCCCGATTTGGTGCGTGACGCCGACGAGCTCGTCGAGGCGGCATGGAGCGGCACATTATCAGAGCCCGTCGTCGGGAGGAAGATCCGTCTCGCCGACGCAATCCAACGCAGTAGCACAGTGTTGGATGCGGCATCAAGGGCGTACATTCGAAGATACACGGCAGAAATGAGGGCTTTGGCGGGAAATGCCTTCCAAGCTACTGAATTTACGGAGGACACCTTGAAATCTTTTAAGGTGATCACTGATCACCATTGATTCATGTCACATGCTGTAATGCTTGATGCTGCTAAACCTGACAGCACAACCCCCTTTTCCTCCTTGCATTTCTTCTGTCAGAGCCTGAAAGATTTAGATTTTGAGGGGCTTGGAACAATTCACTACAATCTAATTCATAGTGCGCTGACGCAGCACGAGGTTATGTGGTGTGATAGTCATAGTCCGCTCAATGACGAGGTTAAAACAATCCAGCTGTTCTGCATGCGCGTTGAGGCAATAACTGAGTCTACCAAAGATCGCACTGGTCATCGCATCGCGAATGATGAGGAGAGTCCGCGTAAAAGATTGATAACGTACAACTCAGAGGAGAATATAATCCACAGTAGAGAGATGTATCCGAAGTGCGTCGAAGGGCCGTTTGACTGGGCTAACCTATTTGCAGCAAAAGCAGGCGATGGTGAGGATGGACCGTGGCTCACTCCTCGCATGGCTGCTCGGTTACACTTCGTTGCACTTGACAATGCAGATTCTATGATTTCGGATTTTGAGGAGGATAAATGTTCCCCACCGCTGCCGAGAATTGCACGTCCATTTTTCAAAAAGTCCAAGGAGTGGAGAGAGTCGTTTCGCGACTGCTATGTGCGTATTGCCATGAGACTGCAATTGGGGCTCCCTCCTCAACCGAACTGCACAGGCGAAGAGTTAGCTTTTCGTAACATCTTGGTGGATGCTCAAGATCGTGCCAATGATGAGATGCTTGACGACAACGACGACGATGATGATGACGACGATGATAGTGCCGAAGATGATGACGATATGTTCAAAGGTTTACCAAAATATTCTCATGACTACAACTTCGACTTGGTGAGCCAAATTTCTGTCAAGGATGAGGATGTATTGATGCTGTATGAAGAAGGCGACGATGGTTATTCCGACTCTGACGGAGACGAAACGAGAGTTGACAACCCCGTTCTTGGTAAAAATGCATCTCTCATGCTTGGTGCTAGTGGCGCACTGGCCGCAAGAATGGGTGCGGTTTTCATACATCCTGGCGAATGGTTCATTGCATTTAAGGTGAAGGATATAAACAATCATCTTCCTGCGGCGAAGTCGTAGTGGTTTGTTGAATGTGCACATGAATGAATGCACACGTCTACATCCTCTCTTGTTGTAATCGGAGGTGCTGTTGTGTTCATATTCAAACGGCGAGGGATCCTATCCAGCAAAGTAAAAAAGAGAGTGTGGATTATGCGCAAGTGATTGCATCATACACGACAAAACGAGCTGTTGGGGAAGTGATCCACAGGAGGAAAGAATCACTTTGCTCGTTGGAATTGATCTTGACGATGTATTTTTAGCTCGAAATTAAATGATTCTGAAATTAACAACAACAAACCCTCCACTCCTCCCATTATCCGAACCATATCATTTATCAATAATATGGCTTCGACCAGCGACATGCCCACATCATAGCATCAATTCACTCGAACTCAACACAGCGAGAGGTGAGAGAGAAGAGGCTTGCCAAAAGATGGCGGGACGGACGATGGGGTCATTTTGCTTCCGATGCGGAATTGGTAGTATGCCACGTAGGATCTCGTAGGATCCAAAAAATTTGACCACAACTGCCTCCCAAATCCACAAATCAGCCCAAACCATGACGCGACGTGATGTTGTGAGATGAAGCGAACCAAATGCCTACTATCATGACGGACTACAACTTCATCTTCGGCGCGGTCCTCCTCTTTAATGCCATCGTCACCTTCCGTGCCTCATCGTACTGGAAGAAATATTTCCCCGATGGGTCGTCGGCGTCGGCGTCGGGTAGCGGTAACGATGGCGACGAAGAACAGAGCAGTGCCCTCCTCGAACTCGAAGGTGATGCACCGTCCTCCTCTCCTGATGATGTAGAACAGGGTGATGTCGAATTGTCTGAAACTTCCGCCACTACGAAAAAACCATCAGCCCTCAAAAGTGCCGCCTCCGACGCAGCCGCGAACATTCGTCACACTCTCCTCCTACGGAAATATCTCGTCGTCTACCTCCTTGCCGCCATGAGCGATTGGCTCCAAGGCCCGTACGTCTATGCACTCTATGATGCCTACGGTTACTCCCAGCATGATATTGCTGTACTATTCGTAGCAGGATTTGGTAGTTCCATGGTCTTTGGAAGCTTTGTGGGGGGTATGGCAGACATGGGTGGACGACGACGATTTGTGGTGATTTTTGCGATCGTGTATGCGTTGAGCTGTATGACGAAGCGTGAGTTGTGTTTGCTGTGAATACGAATATATTTAGTACATTTGATGTTGTATCCCTTTCATGTATCTAACCTCTACTCACATCTCTCTCACCACTCACTGTGTAGACTTTAAGAACTTCACAATTCTAATGATCGGCCGCCTATTGGGCGGAGTGGCCACATCGTTACTATTTTCCGTCTTTGAGGCATGGCTTATTGGAGCACATTCCAGTGCTGGCGTAATGGTACGATGAGATGATAAGATGTTGGTATGCATACCATTCTCTTTACATGTACTAACGTTTTGTTTCTCACACCCGTTCACTACTATCTTTTCGTGCATATGCTATGTTCATAGTCACACTTGGGCAAATCCTTCTCCTATGCTCAATATGGCAACTCCATTGTAGCCATCTTGGCTGGTCAAATTGCCAACCGTGCTGCCAACTTTACCGAATTCAAGCCTATCTCCGATGAATCGGAATTTTATGTCGGTGGATATTTAGGTCCATTTGATGTAAGTTTACTTGCATTAGTTGCCGTGGGATTATTGGCTTCCAGTCTATGGGAAGAGAATTATGGTGGAACAAAGAAGGATGGTGATAATAACAACAACAATGAGGATGCTGGGGATGATGATAGCAAGGGTGAAAAATCTACGGCGATAAGTGCACTCAAGGGTGCCTTCCATACGACAATTCGTAGTGCGGACATTCTGTCCTGTGGCATCATCTCGTCATTATTCGAGGGATCCATGTACATCTTTGTGTTCATGTGGTAAGTTCTATCTTGGGTTTTAGGTCGAGTGTTGCAATATTCTTGAGCTGCCTTGATGCGTCGGACTCGAATTCGTGTCCGTTCAGGTACTGTTACTGACCAAGCGCTTGTTCTTGAGTGTAGAAATTGATCACCTTTTCCCCATCGGCGTTGTCTTTTTTATCAATCAAGAGCACAGCTAACTCATCTTCTTTCTTCAGGACACCAGCATTGACAACTCTTTCGAAAGCGGAACTTGGTGAAGAAGAAGAATTCGAAGGTCTACCATTTGGTATCATCTTCTCAACATTCATGGTATGCTGTATGGCAGGATCATCGATATTCTCAATTGCCATGGAAAAAATGAAACCAGAGCAACTAGCCGTGATTGTGTTTGGCGTGGCATCGTTTGCTTTCCTCATGGTGAGCTACTCGAATAGTGCCACATCTACCTTTTTATCGATGAATCTATTCGAGGTATGTGTCGGTATGTACTTCCCAAGCATGGGCACGATGAAGGGTATGATTGTCCCAGAAGACAAGAGAGCGGCCATATACAACTTGTTCCGTATTCCTCTGAACTTCATTGTGCTGTTTAGTCTGTTGACGGATTTGACGCCCCATGTCTCGTTTGTACTCTGTGGCACGATGATGGTTGTTGCTACCTCGTTGCAATGGAAGTTGAAATCTAGGCGTATCAAGGCGTAATGACGCAACAATTGTAAAGGGAGAGTGGGGTTCTAGAGATTATCTTAATCTAATCTAATACTCGATGTTTAATAGGGTTGGCAATACATCGCTGATCGTTGTTTGTCCTCGAGGTCATCGCCATCGTATTGATTCAATACGGGTGGAAAAAATGGCGGGATGCTGTCTTCCGACACGCCTTCTATGCAGGGATTACGTCTAATGAAAAAGTGCTGCGCAAGTGAATTGTAGAGAGATTAATGAGCTTTACGGGGATAGTTCATTCAAGGAAATCGGTTGAATAGTCATCAAGTAATCGATTTCGGCGTGCGGGCTATTCTGGAGACATCGGACTTTCGCCATCGTATTGATGGGTGGAAAATGGCGGGAAGGAATTGATGCAAAAATGGCGGGAAGGCGAGTACGGCGAAATGGCGGGAAGAGGGTGAAAATAATGGCGGGAAGAAGTCTCGAACTCGAAGTTCATCTTCATTCGTCGATGATGATTGATGATTCATTTCCATTTTCCATTTCATTGAATTGAACTCTCCGCCTCCACCGACCTCATTGTCAATTGTTTGATATGCACACTAGATAGATAATCAATGAAAATGGTATCTTTGATAGCTTGGTATGCCTCATTAGTGGCGTTGGGCGCCATTGTGTCGGTTTCGGTTTCGGCGTCGGCGTCGGCATTCGTCACACCCACTTCGCGACGTCATCATCCGCTGCGGCGGTCATCATCGGCGTCGAGCATTCCTTCGAGCAGTATTAGTTGTAGTAGATCATCATTACTACCATCAGCAGCAGCAACATCTACTCCATGCAGCAGCAACAGTCGGCATCAATATCAAAATAGACGACAGCATCACCATCATGCATCAGTATCGAGACTATATGCTTCTAGCGACACCAACATCAATATCACTACCTCACGAAAGTGCCCACCATCCCAACCACCCTTCTCTCTCCCCACCGCTCTCTTCTTAGCCGGACTTGCCTTCGACGCCTACGTCGAACCACCTCCCAATTCCAGCCGATGGGAACGTGGTTCTAGTGGACTCAATGTAGCATTTCTATCTTCGGCATATACTCGTTCATTATACCGTGGCATTATCGAAGTCCAACCATTGCGCGCGTCGGATTTACCTGATGAAGATGATGCCGCTGAATCACTTATAACAGGAAATGGTGTTGATGCTGCATTACTAGTATCAGTAGTCGAAGGTGCATGGACAACCGATATACAAAAACTAGAAAAGGAACAATATCACAATGGTGTGCTAGATTTGGCAGGATGTGCTCATGTTGGTCGATCCTCTACCGCGTGGAGCAATGTCGATTTAAATAAAGCCAAACGCAACAAAGCCAAGGGGGGAAGTGGTGCCTATCATATTAAATCATCCTGGGGACGAGGTGGACAGGCAGTTTGGGAAGAGGATCCACCCTTTTATTTATATGTGCAAGATCCCAAGGTTGCGAGGCTGGTGTTTACATTATTTGATGAAGATGTAGTGGGTGGCGGACAGCCGATTGGATCGGCACATCGCAAATTGATTGAATTGTTGCCCAGTGCGGCTACTGCATCCACTACTTCCGAATCGGTAATTACCAACCTGAAATCGCAAGTGATATCTCAACTGCAACAATCGGGGAAATTAAAAGAAGCCATACGCATCCAAACCAATCCCGAGACCGGAGAAGAGGAAACCATCATCGATGAGGACATTATTATGCAAGCCATGAATGAATCCTATGGATCGGGCACCAGCGCCACTATAAAAATGACATCAAAGCCCCGGAAAAAGGATAAGGGAGGACAGCGTGCCATTGGTATGGCAGCGGGGGCAATGATTGCTGGACCTGCTGGTGCGGCCGTGGGTGGAATATTAGCTAGCATGTATGAGGGGGAAGTGCGTGGTAAGGTGGAGGTGGGATTGAAGTATACGCCCATACCGCAAGTTGATTTATTAAAGGGTGGATTACGACAACGGTATAAAGTCAAGGGAGGCTTGCCAGGTGTGGAATGGGGTGAATTGTATGAGAAACATGTCAACCAACTTATGATGTCTTCTTCCACAACCGCTGGTGATGGTAGTCGAAAGGATATCATTGATGCACATATTGCAGGATCCGACCTTGAATTCTGCTGTTTCGTCACCCACGACAACACCGGATGTTCCTGTGCCATCTATCGCAGTCTCGAAAAGAAGCTGATTTGTATCTCGTTCCGTGGGACATGTGCTCCCGTCGATCTAATTACCGACGCTACAATCACTCAATCAGCATGGGTGGAGGGAGAGGACGTTGAGAAGGCAGAGACGGTCAAGGTCCATTCGGGATTCCGTAATAGTCTCAATTCGATATCACGTCGACTTAAGGAATTGGTCTTGGCGGCGGTAGCACCTGGAGAGGATCTTGCTCAGTACGATGTTCTAGTTACCGGTCATTCGTTGGGTGGAGCACTCGCCACCTGCTTCGTTATGGATGTGGCCGAATATGGATGTGATGCTGGTCGAGGATTACCGCAATTGGCTCCATCTGAGGCATGGTGGAGTAGCATCGCGTCGACACTCACCGGGAAGAAGGTCTCGCTAGGAGCACCACCACCGCCGCCTCGTCCGAAATCACTCAAAATGTACAACTTTGGTAGTCCGCGTGTGGGCAATGAAGCATTTTGTCAAAAGTTTGATTCCATGATTGAGAATGGTATGATTAATGAGGCCTACCGAATAGTCAATGATCAAGATGTGGTTACTCGTACTCCACGTACTGTCAATGCACTGGTATTGGGTAATATTGGATATGAACACTGTGGACCAACGGTGTTGATTACCGAACTTGCGTACCAAATGGCTAACAACAAGATGATGAAGGAGGAAGGAGGAGAACAACCACAAGTACAAAGAACGGAGATACTCTGGATTGAAGGTCAGAGTGATGATCGGCCGTGTCCTGTTCGAGATGGGAATGCATTGAGTGACCCACTAGGATCGGGGTCACTTCTTGGTGATATAATGACCTCCTTTCAGAACGACGACGATGAGTTCAACAACGAGAGAAACAATGAATTGGACACCTCTCCATTCAACTTGGCCAAATTGGGAAACATTGCTGGCAAAGTGACAGGACGCTTGCAACAATTATCTGCCGAGGATTTAGCATCCATCGTGGGAATAGATAAACAATTCACTCGACGTGAAATGAAGTTCATCCAAAGTTTATTGTCTGGTGAAGGTTTAAGTCATCATATGGAGGATAAGTATTATCAGGGTATGGGAATGTGTTGTGGCTTTGCGGCATTGCCTGGACAGGAATTGATGCCGTTGGAGGAGTTCAAAAATCATGCATCTTCCTCCAGCAGTAGTAGTCCGATTGAGTAAATTTTGATACCTAGAGTAGTTACCAAAAGTCCGTCCTGGTTAGATTGTGCAATGTGCTCTGTATCAATGCGACACTGCCCTGACATACCCGATAATTTCATCTCTCCATGTATTGCTTAGTTCTCTTCTCCTCGAATCTACAACTGCAATCCATTAAACTCTGTCACATCGGCAGTATCATCCTCATAAATTTCCAACACCGTATTACTCACACGTTTATCCGTCAATGCCGCCACACACACATTGGCCACGGTATCACGAGATATCTCCCCCGAATTCAAAGTATCCTCTTTCTTCACCACCAATTTCCCCAAAGGTGGTTTACTCGATAATCCACCAGGACGTACAATTGTATAATCAATTCCTGAATTTCGTACATAGTTCTCAGCCACGAGCTTTTCATCGAGGATATTCCCAAAGGCATTAGTCATGACAAATCCTGGACTTTTCTCTTGTCCCCATCCTCTACCATTGGTGAGTATACTTGTAATTAGTACAATTTTGTTAATGGTACCTGAAGCTTTGGCAGCGTCGATTAGTTTGATAGTGCCGAGATTATCAACTTCGTGTGCGGCCTTGGCCATTTGGAGGGGGTTGGAGGGTACGAAGCCGATGGCGATAATGAGGGAGGTGGCGGAGGAGAGGGTGGAGGCGAGTGATTCGACAGAGTCATTTGCAACTGTGAATTTGTTGCGTTGATGAGTGAAGAAAGAGTGGGTAAATGAATGAAATGTGGTTTGAGTTTGAGCACGATAAGAGATGAATGTGTGTTCATGGTATTGCATCAAATGTAAGAGAGAGTTTGTATCAATAATGCTGAACTCACCATCAAGGCTACGGAATTCCACCGCTTTACTAGCCAAAGCATCTTTCACCGTTGGATTCGATGCCGATAACGCATTCATGGCCTTGTCAACATTTCGTACCCCAGCAATAATCTTTGCTGATGATGCCGAGGTAGACAGAAGTCGATCGAGGATGCGTTTGCCCGTCTGCCCGGTGGCTCCGGCAACAACAACGGTGCCTGACACACTATCGGCGGCAGCAGAGGCAGGATAGATGGGGTATGATAGAAGAGAAGAAGAGGCGGTGATGGCAACAGCCGAAGAGAGGATGGATCGACGGGAAAACATCGACGATGAAAATGGTGTCATGAAGCTGGCATCATCATCATGCGAATCATCGATGTTGCTCTCGCCTGTCACCGCCGAGAGGATGACAGACGATGCAGATGCTGAGCGACAATGAATAGAAAACGACGTTAACGAAGTGGTAGTGAACGCGGACGATGGTCCGCCAAATAAGACCAAGGCGGTGGTGAGTAGGGTGGCGGAGGCGGCAAACTTCATGGTCATGGTGTATTGTTATTGTTTGCGGGGCGACAGCGCGATGCGAAGTGTGAAGTGTTGCCGCCAGAAAGATCTTCTGACGTCAGCTGCGGATGCACCTTGACCACGGACAGACTTGTCATCGTAGATATTTTTTACGCGTCCATCACAGCCTACATACCCCCATCTGTTGGTCGAGTATGCCACACACCCAAAGATTATACCAATTCCCCCATGGACAAATGTGCCTTTCTCGAATTTAAATTAGTCTTTCTCGCATTTGAATGCCTTTCTCGAATTCAAATTCAAATCTCATGCCGACAAACGAACTCAATTCCACACTGCAAAAGCAGCCAAAAAGAAGTGAGGGCAACGACGATGATTGCAGGAAAGTCAATGGAAGGAAATGATGGCGCGATGGTGCAACGATGATTATGGAGAAGGATCGCATCAATCATCAATTCAATCAATACTATCAAAATCATCGGCCATCATCATGAAGAAGACAATAGATAGATCTCAGGGATAATTCTTGGTATCATCTTCATCGTCTCAAACTCATAAAAACCCAACGACAAGTACTACCGGGTGTCGGGTGTCCATCAATCACCATTCATTCATCATGAACGAGCGACACAACACTCCCTACGACGACTCTGACAACGAGGGCATGAATTTAAGCTCCACCGTCGCCGATGCCGAGGGCACTGTTGGGATTAGTCCCAGTCCTCATCGCACCCAGAGAAATGGCAGCGAAAGCAATGTCAACGTCAATGAGAATAGCTTTGGCAGTTCGTTGGAATCCAATGTCTATGCAGAACCTAGTACTAATGACAATGAAGATCATGGCGCGGATGCCGAAGTTGGTGGTGTTGGTAGTAGTGGTGAGCGCAATAGCGGCAATGACAACAGGCATCAGTGGTCTACCAACATGATGATGGATGAGAATTTTGATCTCAATAATCCCGTCGCTGCTGCTGCCGGTGGTGTCGCTAGTCGGGGCAATGCCGATCAGCAACTTTCTCCACGATCTCAAGCTCAATCATCCACCACCTTCCTCACCGCCTCACCACGTCTTACGAAATATCTCTGCATTGCATCCGTCTTTTTAGTGTTGTGCAGTTTGGGATTGGCCACGGCAGGTTTGGGGTTGATTTACACCTCCAATACCAAAATGAACAGCAATAGTGATGCTGCTGCATCAATGGTACCCTCTGGTGGTTCCGGCTTTGACAATGCTGATAAGGAAATGACGAATTCGGTACTTGAAATGAATCCGGTGGAGGACACTGAAGAGGATCAGACGGATGCCAAGGCGAAGTTGACGGAGGAACCAACGACTAGTCCGACAGTGTTCGAAGTTGATATCAGCGAAACTACTACTACTTCTACCACTACCACTACTACTTCGGCTACGGAGGCTGAAGCTGCCAAAGTTGAAACGACTGTTGAGCCCAATGCAACCACCACCACCACATCGACTGTAGCGGCCGATGATAACAACGATACTCAAACTGCAGATTCTACCAACTCATCCGTCACCGTCACCATCTCACTCGTTCCAGACACTCTCCACTCAACGACATTACATGCCATTGCTGATACCTTCCTCGAACAAAACTCTACCCAACCCTACGGTCAGGTGAAACGACTTAAAGTCGATGCAGTGCCACCCCGTGCCACCCTGATGAAATTCAACATCTCCTCACTCATCGTTGAACAGAACATCCCTCTCAAAGATATTGTTGGATTCTCTCTCCGTCTCTACTCACTAGCCTCCAGTCCCTTTGGTGGCAAAGTCGATGTATTGAAACGTAGTTGCAACTCCTGGAATGAGAATAATATCACCTGGGACAATGCACCCCGGTGTGTCTTTCAGAATAACTCCCATTTGGCGGGTGAGTTTGAGAAGGCCATACCCGAGTATGCATGGAATGAGGCAAGGTTGTACATGGATGAGGAAGTGTTGAGAGGACAAGTGATTACATTGCGACTTACGTCGCATTATTCGGATGGAGTCATGTATGCCTCACGAGAGAATCTTACGGCCATTCCAGAATTGGTGGTGTATCACACTTCATCGTCGTCGAATACGACTACTAATAATGCGACGACTACTACGACGGATGCGACCGTTCCTACTTCCACTCCTACTGACGCAGTATCGTCAAGTCTTGAACCACAACAAGAAGTGGTGAATGCAACGAGCAGTCCTTCCGTGATGAAGTTGTTGTCGACTCCGACGATTAGTCCAGTGCCTACAACAGTAAGTTAATGCTGTAACTTTGTTCTTATCAACAACTGTTGATGAATGCATGATCATGCTGTTGATTCTTCTTACTCACAACCGCCGTTACACTCTCTTTCCTTTTATTGTATCTCTTCCAATAACGTCCAACAGAGTTGGCCAACATTTTACCCCACCTCGAGCCCCACGAGCAATGGCTCCGTTTCACCTACGGCATCTCCCACCACCACACCCGAGGATGTTATGATACCCGTCACTCAAGATGCCATGCTCCGTGGAGGGGAGTACTCTGATAATCACTACGGGAAAGATCCCTTTGTGGCCTTGACTGGATTGGAACGCAAGGCCATATTGGAATTCGACCTTGGTATTACGGAATTGCGGCCCAATGTGTACTATGAGTACACCTTGCAAATGTTCGTTTCGTATGTGGCCGAGAATGATCAACGATCGGTCACGGCATCTTGCATTGCTCCCCAAGATAACTATCAATGGGACGAATTTGATATTTCATGGAATAGTTTTGGTGAACCGACAGTGAATGAAATCGGATGGTTTACCATCTACGTTGAAGATACGGAAACACTGGTGTCCATTCCATTGGGATCATTGTCGCATTGTACTACTGAAAACAACAAGAAGTTCATTCTAGTGTTGAAAATTGAAGACTCGGATCAAGAGGGAGATAAGTTTGATTTCCGCAGTAGGGAATATGATGAGGTGTTCCCAGGAATGATCGAGACACCCCCGGTATTGATTGGTGTGCCTTCTCCTAACGACGACGATACTAACTGATTGATTCCATACGAGATACAAGTGGCCTGAAATAAGTAGCATCAGGATTTGTTGCCTGTTTAATGTAATACTTCTTGTTCAATCAACTTTACAATACACTCGTCTTCTCAATGAACCAAAGAAAGAGCCGAGTATACACCATACACCATTAGTTAGGCACACATCACCTTCTTCTTTACACTAGTGCCATGTTGTGATTCGTGATGCCGATGTATCGTTCATCGTTCTATAACCACCGAACAAAGCGCCGAAAAGTGAACTTATTGCAATTTAGTTGCAGAGAAACTTAACTTGTTTTCCGCATCGAGAGCCTCTGAGCCCGAATCGCCGACCACTGTGAATAACGTTCGGATACACTTGCGATATTGAAAGGGTTACACTCTCCTTCTCGATCCTGCCTCTCTTGCTCCTCCAGGACGGCTCTCCTATGAATTTCCCTGTGAGCATAGACCCACCTGATGACATTTGGGCCAAGGAGATCAAAACTATCCTCGTCTTGTCCTCCGTGATGAGGATCCGGATCCACCAACTCTTCATCTGCCTCTGATCGACCAGCAAAGGCGCACCGACTCGTTGCATATTTCTTCTGGACACTGCGCTTGAACTCCAATTTCATTCGATCGAAATCACATTCAGAGTACCAAATTTTGCGTTTTTCACTTTCATCATCATATCGTTCATAGACCCAAAGATCAGACAGGACAGAGAAGCGGACTTTGCTATTGCATTCCCGAGGGAAATCCACGATGAGGTTCGTCATCATCCAGTTGTGGTCAAGAGAGGAGGTGCCTACTCCACAATTTATTATGGAGTACGGAGTATCAGTAACAAGAAATGGGTGTTCTATTGGTGTACTACTTCTTGTGGTGCACCAAACAGCGGAGCGACTCCAACCAGAGCATGTGATTATTTTTGTGAATTAGTGAGCATCATCTGAACATTTTTGTGAATTAGTGAGCAAGACAGTCATTCTACATTCTATGACCCCACTTGAAAGTTGAACCGAAGGGGAGTGGGTCATCTTGTAATCGCGCGATAGGAGGACAGTAGGCCAGATCATTATGACGATCTGAATGCCGATGACACGTCGCCACTCGTGACGCGTCAGAGGAACCTAGAGAGAGATACCTTCTCCACTATGATGATGTCGTAGACTCGACTGGGAACTGGGAATTGTGTACCAAGTACCAACATCATAATGAACCGAAGATGTCTCGCTTCCAATAACATCCAACAGAGTTGGCCAACATTTTACCCCACCTCGAGCCCCACGAGCAATGGCTCCGTTTCACCTACGGCATCTCCCACCACCACACCCGAGGATGTTATGATACCCGTCACTCAAGATGCCATGCTCCGTGGAGGGGAGTACTCTGATAATCACTACGGGAAAGATCCCTTTGTGGCCTTGACTGGATTGGAACGCAAGGCCATATTGGAATTCGACCTTGGTATTACGGAATTGCGGCCCAATGTGTACTATGAGTACACCTTGCAAATGTTCGTTTCGTATGTGGCCGAGAATGATCAACGATCGGTCACGGCATCTTGCATTGCTCCCCAAGATAACTATCAATGGGACGAATTTGATATTTCATGGAATAGTTTTGGTGAACCGACAGTGAATGAAATCGGATGGTTTACCATCTACGTTGAAGATACGGAAACACTGGTGTCCATTCCATTGGGATCATTGTCGCATTGTACTACTGAAAACAACAAGAAGTTCATTCTAGTGTTGAAAATTGAAGACTCGGATCAAGAGGGAGATAAGTTTGATTTCCGCAGTAGGGAATATGATGAGGTGTTCCCAGAAATGATCGAGACACCACCGACATTAGATGTCCTGGGGGAGATGTTGTTAACTCATCATCATCGATGTGTTATTCGCCGAAAATGAGTGACAGTTCATACTTGAAGGCGAATTCTTCAAAATAATGAAGATTTTCCGGTAATGAGATAATGCAACAATCATATCCCCGGCGAGGCCAAAACAGGCGATATTTTTGACATCAGAGATTGTGATGTTTGAAGAGATCGGAGAGGTGGTGGTGGTG
>JALLBK010000085.1:0-26464 GCA_036940085.1 Discostella pseudostelligera
TGCCGCGTGGCTCAACAGGAATACCCAGAGGCTCAAGCGTTACCGTTAGACGCAACATTGATGGGTGTAATAATGTTTGGCACGTTCTTGTGGGTTTACTGATGCCCCTGTTATTCTCTAGAGCTATGGAGAACTTGTTGAATATCTCATAATCCATTAATAATTAGTTAATGCATTAACTATGATGAAATGCTTTTGTAATGCGATCGATATTCTGGATATGTCGTCGCAAGTCGAGGAACATGTTAAGGGCGGCAGTTGCTTGCTTAGTTTCTGGCGGGAAGGATGAATATTGGCGGGAAGTGCTTTGATCTTGATTTCCCGCTGAATCTTTGCTTCTGTACGCACTTACCTCGATCTCCGCCACCTGAGATACCGCTACCGACCGGCGGGCCATCAACATCAACGACCACCGTGCGTAGCCTAGGAGCCAGTAGTAGGCCTAGTATCTACTCCTACTAATATTCGACGACGACGACGATGATGCCGTCGCATCGTAGCATTCGAGTCATCACACTAATAACATGTGCAACAGCATCATTGGCATCGTCATTTCTATTTGTACCTCGTCCGGGGGTTACAGATTGCAGTAGCATTTCATCTACTCGGACCCCTCCACGGCGGCAGCAGCAGGACAGCAGATTCGCCATCACATCAAAACCATCATGTTCCCCTGCCTCGACGACATCCGTGGCAAAGAGGTACTTCAGCAAGATTGGTTCACGCATTGG
This sequence comes from Discostella pseudostelligera, assembly GCA_036940085.1. NCBI lineage: Eukaryota > Bacillariophyta > Thalassiosirophyceae > Thalassiosirales > Thalassiosiraceae > Discostella > Discostella pseudostelligera. Next base: position 732 of record JALLBK010000085.1, read on the forward strand.
AGATGATACTGATGATTGTCATCTACGAGACGAACGCGATAATTTGCAGCAGCCGAAAGTCGGGGGTGTCCGTATTCGTTCGACATTTGTGGCACTTTCATTGGCAGTTTCCATCGTTGCGATGACTTTTTCAAGCGTGGTGTCGCCTTCGTTTGCTGCAGAGGATAGTGCAAGTTCTTCCGTCGCTGTCACATCAAAGACTATCGCAACATCTTCCTCCGCTAAATCTCCTACGCCGTCATCCGATGTGTCGACTGCTGCACCTGCAACACAATCATCCACTGCCTACGACGAAACTTGGAATCTAATCAAAAAGTATGCATTAGACCAAACTTTCAACGGTCAGGATTGGGATGAAGCATACGCAAAGTATTCGAGAGGAATTGATCTATCCTCCTCTTCCTCCAATAATGATAGTCAAGAAGCAATCATGAAGGCCACAATCAATTTGGTATCCAGTCTGGGCGACAAATATTCACGTATACTCGACAAGGACAATTATGCACGGATACAAAAATTCGATCTCATTGGCGTGGGTGCAACATTAATGCCAGATCCAATCACAAAAGAAATTATTGTCGGTGCACCGCCTGTCTCCAAATCGGCATCTGCCATGGCAGGCTTGCAAGTGGGGGATGTTGTCGTGGCCGTGAATGGGGTAAAAACTGCCGGGAGGACGGCATTTGATATTATTGATCAAATAACCGAAGATCCAAAAGCTAGTACGATTACATTTACTATCCGTCGCAGATCTGGTACCAACGATGATACATCAACTACGAAAGACTATACTATGAAACGTGAATTTTTGGAGGTGAAGGATCCTATTTCCTACCGCATCTCGGAAACTCGACCCGATGGTACCAAGGTTGGATATGTTCGTATTGCTGAATTCAATTCATTAGTAAAGCCAAGTCTCGAAGCGGCATTGCAAAGTCTCGAATCGCAGAATGTCAATGCCTACGTTCTGGATGTACGAGGAAATCCAGGTGGAGCATTCCAATCGGCAATTGAAATTGCTGGATTATTCATTAATGATAAACTTGCCACGGATGTAGTAGATGGCAATGGGATTGATTTGAAGTTTCGTACCTCGAAAGAAAGAGTTTTGGTAGATGGTACTCATCCACTTGCCATTTGGGTCGATGGGGGATCGGCATCGGCTAGTGAAGTATTGGCGGGTGCATTACGTGACAATTGTCGTGCCGTGGTTATGGGCTCGACCTCCTTTGGGAAAGGCCTGGTTCAGGCGGTGTATGGATTGAATAATGGATATGGACTCGTATTGACTGTGGCCAAATATTTAACTCCTGGAGGAACGGACATAAATAAAGTTGGTATCATCCCGGATGTTTCCAAGGAGGTGGCATTGCCATCGGTACCTCGATTTGTGCCACTGATCGGGTCTGATACATCTCGTGTCGATTTTAGGGATGTCTCGGAGAGAATGGCGATGTGTTCTGATGAAAGATAATTATGCACGGCGACAATTTGCAGCGATGCATATCATATTGAACCAGTTCAATCACTGAGTGATAAAAATTTGGAGATGATGCAGTGATAATTCGCAAGACGAGATGCTCTACTCTAAAGTCGTCGTTTAAATAAGCTGTTTTTACCGCACACAACCACCGCCATTTTACTTGTTAGGGTTGTTAGTGTGCGCAAGTCTCTGTTACATCACGCGTCGTCACTGACCAATCATGTCTATACTGCCTTACGCGTCGTCAATGACAACAGTAGTGACAGAGGTAATAGTGATTGTTGTTTGCAGACCATTGTGAGTAACTTGCGTGTCGATTTTTGTTGTAGGAGTGCCTGCAGATACGGCAGAAGGTGTAGCAGAGACCGCTTCAGCAACAGCAGCTGCAACGGCGGGAGTCGCCGCTCCACCGACCATATCCAAATAGCTTTTGAGACCAGCACCAGCAAGTTGAGAGCCAACTGGAAGTGTGTCAACATGGGATTTTATTCCAGCACCACCCGAGAGAGAAGTAGCACTTCCCAAAGCTGTCAAATACGAAGCAATTCCAGATCCAGATGTGGGTGCAGAGGTGGCGCCGGATGACACGTTATCCAAGTATGTCTTAACCGCTGGGGCCGATGGAGCGGCTGTCGCTCCAGATGACATGGCATCCAAGTATGACTTTACAGCGGATGCCGAGCCCTGGATAGAAGAAGTACTGCCCATAGTGGACAAGTAGTTCTGAATACCAGCACCTCCAGAGCGAGTGGATCCAGATGCAAGGTTGTCGAGATATCCGCCGATGCTCTTGGCCGCTGCGCCAGACGAGTTGGCACTAGTAAGGGTAGACAAGAAGAAGTGAAAATACGAAGAGTTGAGTGATTGGACGCAAAAAATTCGTGTAATGTCAAGGCACTGATTAGTACTCACGGCGCGTCTCCGTTAGAAAGAGCGTCCATATAGTTAGTGATAGCTTCTGCACACTTCGCGGTAGGTTCTGATAGGTTGGTGAACCGTATGAGTACTGTTAGCTGCGATACAAACGACAGCTTGAAACGTAATCAGCATACACTTACGGTTAGCTTCACACGCCGCATTAATGGAATCCAAGTAGCTCGCAATGCCTGCACCACCCATGCGCGCAGAGTTGATGGGTACAGAGGAAAGATACGATCCAATCCCAGCCCCACCCGCATGAATGTTGGTCACTGGAAGTGATGTGAGGTAGCTGGCAATTCCTGGTCCAGTGGGAGTAGTTCCCGACGATACGGAATCAAGTAGTTTCTTTACAGCAGGAGCAGAGGGGGCAGCAGAGCTCGAAGACATATTGTCGAGGTACGACTTTACTGCAGCAGCACTCGATCCTTGAACAGCACTGTTGCTGGCCATAGATGACAAATAGCTGCCAATGCCAGCCCCACCAGCACGAGCTGGAGCGGTAGCGACAGTAGACAAGTAGCTTTGGATGCCAGCACCTCCGGGGCGGGTGCTTGTAGTGCCAAGTGCATCCAAATATCCACCGATGCGCTGTGATGCGGCTTCGGAGGTGGAAGCACTGCGAAAAGATGTTACATGTAACATAAATGAGGGTTAGACCATCATCTACAAACACAAAGGTGCATGATGTCATGTGTCAGATAATTACAACAACACTTACGGCGCCTGACCACTCGAAAGAGCACCCATGTAGTCACTAATTGCTTCGGCGCACTTGGTATTGTCAGGCTGGATCACATCACACTCTTGGTTAATACTATCCAAATAGTTGATGATACCTGCACCACCCGTTCGGACTGGAACGGTAGCGACGGTGCTGAGGTAATTGCCAATCCCTGCACCTCCCTTACGTGCTGGCGCTTTGGAGACAGTATCGAGATAGCTGGTAATTCCCTTCTTTGGTGGGGCAGCCTTCGATGAGAGATCATCGAGGTACGATGGAAGCGAAGTCTGGGTGCGGACAGAGTTCGATGCAGCAGGGACGAAGGCAGTGACCCCCGGGGCCGCAATTAAGGCGATTGCAAATGTGGCAAACTTCATGGCTGATAGTGTGTGATGTGATGGCAGAGAGCAATAATGTCACTTATGAATATTATTATGGTGTGGAAGGATATTATCAACTTTCCGACTTCATCAAATCATCTAGGATATCATCGATCGTCTTCTCTTCATCTCGCTCTGATTATTTTGATGCATGATTCGAGGTGCATCATGATGCTGACGTTGAATGACGTGAGAGCCTGTGACGTATCTTTGACGATTGGCGCGCATTGGCGGGCTTTCTGGATCCAAACCGACGGACAGACGAAGATCGAATTGTGCCGACCCCGACGCCGGACAGACGAGACACCCCCTGCTTGGTTCATCGCGCACTCACACTCACCGCATTGCAATAGCAATACCATGGCCATCGTCCGGTACCACAGAGGCTACTAATACTACTTACCCCAACATTAACATTATCCCACCATGCCCAAGAAGTCCAAACTATTCTCCGATCTCGAGTTCAAAAGTGAAGTGGACGCCGAAGAGCGAATGAAACGCAAATCTGCAAGACAATGCGACTCTACCGCAGCCGCAGCCAAACGGAGGAAGCCATCATCGAAACCCGACGCACTCGATGACAAAAACAATGGTGCTAAGCCTAAGCGCCCATCCTCCACTGCAAAGCAATCTATTAAAAAGGTTCGCGAAGAGCGTAAAATTCAACGATCCAAGGAAAAAGCCAACGAGGATGAGAGACGTGTGCTCGTCGCGGTCGATGGGGATGGTGCCGCTCCAGAAGATTTTTTCTGGGAGGTCGAAGCGGTCATTGGTCGTCGAAAGCATCGCGGTAGAATCGAGTATTTAATTCGTTGGAAGGGATGTTCGGAGGAGGGTAATACTTGGGAGCCTGCTGTTAATTTATGTGATACTGCCAGTGAGTCTATGACCATGTTTCCGTCGTTGCCATTGCATGGCTTCGTTGATTTTGGGTGCGCGATTCTCAATGTGTTGTGCTTAATCTTATCCGTTTATCAGTGGAAGAAGCTGTGCGTTACACCAAAGCTGAACAGCTAAAGAAAACGCAGCGCGAAGAAGATGAGAAGAAGCTGTTTGGAGTTCCTGATAAATCAATCAATGAGAGCAATGAAGATGAAACGGGGGATATTGTAATAGTTGATGACAATGAGGACGATGAACCGATCGTAGAAAACATCACTTGCAACAATGACCAAACTACTGCAACTGCAATAGACTCAGACACTTCCGCTGTGGTTGATGACACCCTATGGAAATGGTCGGATGCTGATCAAGTCATCTTCCGCGACGTACAGCGAATTAATGTGAATGATCCGAATGCATCCAAATTAGTCACAGAGGCTCGCATCGTTGGGACACCACTTGTACTCGTCGGTCATGTCGGTTGGGCTAACTTTGCTAAGCGATGGCTTATGGAAAAGAAGGTTGATTCAGATAAGCACAACAACAACTCGTCGACGAAGGTTTGCATGCCACGGGCTGGGGATGATGCTATGATTGGTGGGGGGGGAGAAGTAGTCAACTCGGTTTCTGACAACGTTACCACTGAAGTTGCTGGTGTTTTAACCGAGATTATTGCAAAGATTGATTGTTCTATCAATGACGAAGCACACAGTCATGATGATACAAATCAGAAAGAAAATACTAAGGCATCCGGAATTGCAACCAACGAAAGAGGCAATGCGAAGTGCGATCACACCATAGTTGATGATGCATTGGACCTCTCGAAAAATTACGAACTTGACATCGAGAAGATGGTCAAAGACATTGGAGAGGAGGATGTACCAATCATCAAACGTAACTACAATGAGGAGAAACCTATTCATGCAAAGATTTCAGCGGAGAAATTCCTTCGAACTTGTTGGCCCTCGAATGCGTCGACGACACTGCCTCTGCAGCAAGATAATGCGACAAAGAGCCAAAAACCTTCGGCCAACTTCTACCTACATCAATGGCAATTCCCTCTATCTGATACAGCGGGCCGAAAATTATGTCATCAGAACAAGCCGCTGCCAAAGGGAATAATTGGAGAGGATCTCCTAAAGTATTGGCTTGACCTTCCTCAATGCAAATTGGATAGTCCCTTGCAGTACATATTCATGGGTCGGGAAGACACACTCTCCAAGCTCCACAAAGATCCGGGTGGGCTAGAGATATCCATTGCTCCAATTGTTGGGCAGAAGGAATGTGTCTTGGTCCATCGGGACGACGGGTCAAACTGTCTGTATCACCTTACAGCGTCGCTTGAGGATGTGGACTTGCACAGGCACCCGCTCTTGTCGCAGGCGCGGGCTTGGCGAACTGTTATTCAGCCGGGAGAGATTCTTCTCATGCCTTACTCCACCTACCACCAGGTGAATATGATTCATGTGAATTGATGGGCTCTCAGCCTGATTTGTTGTTTCTTTATCTGTGTGTTCCTAACTTGCCATTTTTCTTGTTCCCCTTTCAGTGCCGCAACATAACGCCTTGCCTGTCTTACTCAAGGTTTCACCTGGATATAGTGAATCTACACCCATTTGTCCAGTCTTTGATAGATAAAGATGCACCAGAAATTGATCATGAAGAAGTCTTATGGAATCTGACATCGGAACTGATCAAGAGAGTTGACGGGGTGTTTGACAAGGTCCAGGTGCGCGTGAAGGCGGGCCAAGATGAAGGGGATCTCATCACTGAACAAGTGGTCGATACAGTGAATATATTGCGCACATTGAGACACTTTGTGCGAGAAGTTGCGAGACGGAAAGAAATCAGCCAGCTTGTCAAGGGATCAGAGGCAAACCCAAACGAGCACAATTATGAGATGCTTGTTGACGATGTCGATATGGTACGTCTTACGTTGTTGAGACTTTTTATGCGGATGGATTTATTGTGTTGCGCTAATAGGAAACTGGCTAACACACATCACTCATTTGTCAGTGTCTGCATGAGTTCCGTTATCGACGATCGAAGCAAATTCCTCCATTCAAACAAAGAAGAGCAAAAGCATTCAAAAACATTCTTCTCTCGAAGGGAGGGAAAAGCAAAGACGTTATCAGGAGGGACATGAGCAAGTTCCTCATTGGCAACAAGCCTGTTGTGGCTTTTAATTCTTCTCTCGAGAATAATTATACATCGTTGGTCAATGTCGATCTGGCGAAGCACTTCCCTAATGCCGAGAAAGAAAATGTTGGCGAAGGTCTCATTGGGCAGCTTGTTCCCGGTGATAAAATCTTTGTCAAACTCGAGCAGAAATGTGTTAAGGCAGAAGTCATAGAAATCTTGCAGCAAATGAAGTCGGCATGTATCAGCTATGAGGACTTCCCATCTGTTTATGATGAGTATCATCCAATTGAGTTACTCCGTCTCCCAACTCGGGCCGAAATTCCCGATGATGATATCAAACCTGGTCTTTTAGTAATCGACTTGTCCAACAGCAACGAGTATCGAGGTAGGATAGTATCAACGTTGAATAGTGCGATGGCAAGAGTGAAGATCTTTGTCAGCCAGCATGAAATGATTAGATTGGTTTCGCCTGCCATGATTTTGGGGCGTTATGCCCCTCTACAAAAGAGAACAAAAGCTACTACTGAAACCGCGGTGGTAGACTCAACAGCCATCGAATCCGAGGAAGCAGCAGCCCCAATTATGCGCCCAACCCAGGTCGGCCAGATTGTTGACATTTACAGGCGAGGTGCGGCACGTGTGACCAGTGTACATGGAGGTCCACCCCCAACTCATGTTGATGTTCGTTTCCTCCTTGGCAATGCCCGAGATGAGTGTAAGGTACCGATTGAGACTGTGAGACTTGCGCCTGAATTAGATCCTGATTCTGGAAGATGCCTTCGCCAGGTCTCGAAGCCAGGTGCAAAGAAACCCAGCGGCCATTCTTCTGTTTCAAGCAGTGATGGCACACCGCAATCAGATAGAATTAGCAGCCCGACATCTTCTGATACATCTGTGATAGAGATATCAGATTGACTTGGAATATCTGACCCAAAGTCGGAGATCTGTTTGGTGGATTATTTTCGTCGTCGCCTTGATCAATGCTCGTAAATTAAATGATCCTACCTCAAAGAATAGTAGTGAACTATATTCCGTTGATCTAATTGCTTTTGGTGGCGATATCTGTGATCATGAAAGTTTGCAAGATTGCAAGTCCAGCGCACTCATACGTCCTGCTCGTCCTCTTGCCACCTGACATTACACGTGGATCGTAAATCGAGTCGAGTCGTCATTCAGCCACTAAGCGGCACTTTCCCGCCAAATAAGAACGTACCACACGACGTGGTGCGTGGTGGAAAATGTGAAGTGACACGTGGCACACGATGGGACCGCCGCCGCCACATCCGCCGCCAAGCGCAGCGAGCACCATCCATACCCCACTACCACCACCCCTACGCCCCTCTAGAACCAAGCATACCAACCATGAAACCGTTCCGATGCGTTCTACTACTTGTAGCTACTGCAGTGCTTGGTGAAGCCTTTCAGCCTAGCTTGCGATTGCGACACCAAATGGTATTGAGGGCGGAGGAAGAAAAATGGGCTGGTGAGGTCGTCAAAGATGGTCGTATCAGGGGTTGCACAATCACCCCAGATTCTGAAACTGAGTTTACGATACAAATCGATGGAGTCGAGGCAGATCTAGGGAATTTCGGCGCTGTAGTTTACCGCAAAATTACTGCCGATGCAAAAAAGCAGCGATTTCAAGGGTTCCGTCCAGGAACGATACCACCTCATCTTTTGCCTGCCTATAAGACCTTTGCTATGGACGAGGTGGCTCGTGAGGCTGTTTTGGAAGCGATGCAACAGAACAATATACGCCCATTTGACAGTGCTAGAGTAGAAATGCTGATTGAACAAGTCGCTATCCCGCCAAGGCAAAAGAGTAAGAAGAAAAAAGTAAATATTGAATCAAATGCGGAGTCTACTACTCCATGGGAGACTTTTGACACAATGGGAGAAGCTCTAAAGGCGGGTTGGGAGGTGAGCAATGCTGTGAAGATTTGTCATACATTTTGCATTCCACTTGCATCAAACTCTGTTTATTCTATATCGATACACAGCCTGGACAAAGTTTTAGCTTCGTTGCCAAGAAATGTAAGGGCCAAAAGGTTGAGCCCGTGGCTAGCCAATAAACTAATGTTGTCGCTATCATCGAGTGCATTGATTTTGTTTCGCAATTGGCGTAGATGACGAAAAAGTAAGGTTTCAGATGGGTGTAGAAGTTTGGCGATGGTGTACAAACGAAATTTAATGTGCGACACTGTGAATCATTTCATTCTCGTCACACAGAAGCATTTCAGATCATTGACCGTCATTTGCCTGAGACACTGAGGCCATAGAAGCCCACTATGAGACACGTACACAGTCACTGACAGGGTCGTCCTCGGTATCAAAGCATTCATCTCAACAAATATGAAGATCACAACCGGCAAACATACGAACTGCTTTGGGTGACATATCGGACCCAACGGTACGGCGTGTATCCTGGCATATTTTCAGCAATCCTCAAGTATCGAACCTGCAAACTCGACACATTGTACATTGGAATCTCAAAATTCATGTTGATTGGCCCAATCTCTCGCCTGATTTGCGACGTGCAAGGACCGCTCAGGGTGACTTTTGCCCGCATTGTCTGCTCGGTACATCCTGGAAACTTTTTCAATGTCCACATGAGTTTCTTCTCCTGAGCGACGTATTCCGCACTGACACCGTTTGCTCCAGGAGTGCTTACCACATTGCATGTTGCGACAGTTGTAGAGTGCGGCAGCGGAACCTCTATCGAAACATTTGCACCAAAGTGATTGTCTGGTATTTCCGCTCGGACATGAACTGATATCTCTAACTTGTTCGGTTCCACCTCCTCAATCGACGGGAAGATTCGAAAGGGTGTTTTGAATTCTCCCGTCATTCGATAATTCAGTGCGATGAATTCTCCATCGGGAGGGTGGAACGAAAGTGTCCGTCCATGTTCCCACTCGGATAGATTGACGCAATCATGGAAGTTGATGTCATCGACAGTCACACCACCGCCGTAGGTCGTATTACCATTTCTCCCAATGGCCAAATCTTCATTCAATGCCAGTCGAAGTTGAGGATTGCCAGCCAGGTAGCTCTTCATTTGGATGCAACCATCAATAGTGCTGTTCAGGACATACCCGTTGTTGGAAAAGAGCACACTCAATCGTTCTAATATATCCACAAATATCTCATTCTTTTGGTTGGCACTCAAACTAGTCTTCTTCCCATCCACATCCACAGAATTAATAACAGGTTTATGAACAGCACTGGCACTCGCGGTCTTTGGATTGATCATTTTCCCCGTGTCGGCTACGGCAGTGACCACAATCGGTTCGTTGTACACGAAGGCTTTAAGATTTTCTGTTTGTGTCACCTGAGGATAACCGTAGTCGAGGAGCTCATCTAAAAGTTCATATAGGAGTATGAAGTTTTTGCGAATCGACTCTTCTGATAGCGTGCCGCAATAATCTTTGAAGACCTTTGCAATCTTTGATAGGAGCTGAGCAGATGGTGCACATGATGTGACATAACTTGTTAATTCAAATCATGAAAAGAACACAATGCTCCAAGAACTATGATTCGACACTCACCTCAATAACAACTACGGGGCTCACATTCTTCTCAGTGGCACACCCAAAAATCAACCCATTTCGCTTGACATGCATGTAACTATATCCATCCGGCATGACAAAGACGGGTGGGGCATCGCCAAATCGTTTCACCGACTCTTTTGATGATTCCCCTCCCTCTCCCCCTCCACCCTCACTAGATGATGAAATTTTCCCACTCCCCAAACCAAGTGTAGTGTCCATGCCAGGCGTGCCGGGTGCGACGCCATCCCAAAACTTCACCTTGCGAAAAAATGCCTCGGTATGGGAGCGTTCATGGGCTCGTACGCCGGATTTAGAGCGGTAGGTTTTGGCAATGACAGTGTCTCCGCGGGGAGATAGGACGAAGAAATTGGATATCATGGTATGGTCCGGTTGGTATTGTGAGGCAAGGCTCTCTATCTCTGCCGCCGCGGCGTAGGGCGGGTGGTCGGTGGCGGTGGCGGTGGGCGGAGGATTTCGGATTTGCCTCATGTTGTCGTTGGCGTTGGATTTGGCTACGATGGGTGGTGGTTTGTGGGCGGGAGAGGGCGTCTGTTTCGTGCCCCCCGTTCTAGGGTTGCCGCCAGCCGGCCCCCCTCATACAGGCCCCCCTTTTCGCCCCTCTTCTCTTGCTCGCGAAGATCGCCGCAGCCATCCACAATCACAACCACAGTCACTCCACCTCCACATCCACATCATCATGAGCTATGAATGACGCCGACGCAGCGCCTATGCATGGTTCCTCAATAGAATCAACAACGGATCAAGGCCAACAATAAACCATCAACGACATCTACAGCGTTTCATATCAACCATGGCCGAAGATGCCGCAGAAGCTGCCGAGAAGGAAGCCCGACGCAAAAAGCACCGGAAGCGAATGAACAAGATCCTGGTACGAGCATGGAATCTACCCGATGCCGCACCCTTCCAGGAGACGTCCCATCCCTCCGAGGACGAAGTGAGAGATCTAACAACAGTTGGGAAGAATTTAGATCAAGGCAAATATGAACATGGACGGGGTGGGTGGGAGATTTTTGCAAAGGATATGGGGCTTGTCTACAATTGGCAAATTAGTAGGTGAGTTCTTGGATGGTGTACAGTGAAGAAAAATCATTCTTTGGCGTTTTGCACGGTCTTCCTCTCGGATAGGAGTATCAGGTTGATAATTGAGCTTGTATAGATTGCTTTTAGATGAGGGGGGCATGTTGAAATCAATAAAAATGCTCAACAGTTCACCTTGAGAAGACATGTGTGTGATGTCGAATCAGCACATTTCATGGTTGAGGGTCTTCGTATCTCCGTATTTCTATTCATATTACCAATCAAAACAGAATTTGATCAACTGATGAGTCTTACCTATTATCGTACCTTTCAGGAAGGGTAAACACACATCTATTGCAAAGACTCATCTTGATGAAGTGGTGGGGTTATTCGCGAAGATTGATCCAATCCTCGCCGACTTGGTTCTCCAATCAAAGCCGATCGGTACCTCCGCTGATGCTACATCTAAAATGAACTCTTCTACGTCAAATAAACGGAAATCTGAGTCGAATGAATCGTTGAATGGATCTCCCAAGAAGAAAGCTAATGTAGAGAGTATTAATGGGTCACTAACCCTGAGCCAACGAGAGAAGAGAGCAATGGAATTACTTGCTTCGTATTTAGAAGAGCGCGGAGGTATGTTGCCAACGTTATTGGCATACTTTGATGAGTTATTGAAGTGCCAACGAACTCATTCAATTATTCGTGGTCATTATCGTTATATTTCAGGGGAGCGCGTGCAAAGTGAAAACTTTCGATGCAAGGTTGTCCTTCGACCTGGGGGTCGTTATGATTCCATATTTTTTTCTGCCGAAAATAAGCGCTTCAAGTCCATGGCCGAAGTTGCTCGATTTCTCAACCTGATGAATGCCCCCGTAAAAGGGCAGGGGGGCAACTTCAAAGCATCGATCCGCGGGAAGAATGACGCTGAGAAGAGAAAACTGAAACGCGAGCTGGACAAGCTGATGAAGCTAAAAGTTAAGGCAGAGAAAATGCTGGATGATCACATCAACGAGAACATCCGTCGCCTCCCTGCTAGCAATGACTCCATTTTGGATGAAGGATCGCATCTTTCAAAATCACATAAGACTGGATTGATTGTGCCACGTGCTGATATTGATTTTTTCCCTGGCATTCCAACCCATTGCATACCGGATCTTCTATTGGTTTGGGATTTTCTTTGCACGTTTAGCCGCATACTGAGTTTAGAACCAATCGAATTGGATGATTTTGCTGCTGCCCTGACCTTTCGCCCATCTGCCGTGATTAGTAGCGCACAAAGCGATGAGGAGGAACAGCATTTACCACTACAATCACAGATTCCAGTGTTCTTGTCGGAGTGCCACATTGCTTTGCTCCGGTTGCTTGTCAAGGATGGAACGAGCGATCTTTGGTGGTGGAGTGTTCTTGAAACTCCAGAGATGGTCGAGCAAGAGGACGAATATCTCAATATTGGATACAAGAAACGCCGGGCAGTCGCTGCTGTTGTGAAAATTGATATGGATGCACTGCTGACAGTGGAGGAAGATCCTGTCGTGACGAGGAAGTGGTTACAGGCATTAGAGGATGTACGGACTCGTAAACCTGACAATAGTGGCCCCATCAAAAGCGCTGTAAAGAGCGCAATTGCTGTGACAACGAATCAACATGTGAAAATATATCTGAAAAAGGCAATGCGCAAATGGAGAGCAAAGTCGGCAGGACTTGTAAAACGAGCAGTTGTCTGGCTTGTTGATAGATTTAGAGAAGCCAGACCTGACCTTTGGGGTAGAAGCGTTAGCCACAATGAGATTGTAGAGCAAAAGAAGCTTGTTGCGGCTGAAGCGGCCCTAGAGATGGATAGCATCGTCGAAGACGTGGACTTCGATGAAAACGATTTGAATCTGGAGGGAGACTCCGATGAAGAATCAGATTACGACGAGGATGAAGGCTCTGATAATGAAGACGAGTATGCAGAGCAGGCAGACACTGCTACATCACCTGCCAAGCCATTGCCCTCCGTTACTTTGAAAGAAAATGATGAGGTTACACTAGTCACTACTTTCGTGCCAGCCAAACCTGTTCCAAGTGTGGTCGATCTATTGCTTCCTCCGTCAAAACCTACATTTCAAACTGACGTGGTAAATGCAATGACCTGGCCACCAGTAATTGGGGCCACGAGCTCCAGAATATTTCAGTGGTACAAGCGAAGGAGAAACGAAGTCGATGACGGTATACGTGAATTCAGACAACTACGTCCCATGTCTATTGCTGAGCGGAGAAGAAGAGAATCGTACGCGTCGCTAAGAATATTGTCAGAGTGCGGAGATTCATTAGACGATACTGCCAACCATGTTAAAAGCGCTATCAAACACTTATGCGATGGTGAATGCTACCTCGATTTGACCTCTACGCAAAGGCTATGCATACTTCGCATGCTCATTGAAGCTGCATATGATACGCACCATCTGCAATCAACCATAGAAGAGAACTTCAAAGCTAGGGATAACGCGGTAAAGGCCTTGGATGCAGAAGAGAGGCGAGCAAAGAAAGCAGCAAGGGAAGAACTGGCAGCAATTGAATCGGCTGCCAGAGAGCGTCTAGCAGCCGAAGCGAGAGAAACGTTCATAGAGAAAAAGCGGCAAGAGCTAATTGAAGATATCAAAGACACTCAGGAGTATTCTGTAGAGTTCATCGAAAGCCTCAATGATGATGATATTATTGATCTTGACGATGACTCAAAAGCTGAGTATGAGGCTCTTCCAACGGCAGACAGCTTTAGTAAGAGCGAAGTCAATGCTGTGGTCAAAACGATTCAAGAGGAAACTGCATTTGGTGCTGAAAAGCTCACCGTACTCACTCTCAATGAAATAATACAAAGAGACGAAGAATTATTGAAGTCGTTTCAAGACGAATTGGAATCAGTGGGAGAAGTAAATTCGAGAGAAGCTTCCGCCAAAATTGATCGCATCCGACTAAAAATCACAAAGCATACCGAGAACATGGAATCACTCTCGCAAGACAGAAATTCTGCAATTGACGCCTTAAAAGATGCAATAGAAGATGGCACTGTCAGAACCCTTCGAAACGCTATTAAGGAGGCCAAACTTGCAAGACTGTCTGGTGTCGACGAAGACAACGGGGGTGCTTGGGCGCTAGATTTAGTACGCGATGCGTCACTTGAGCTCAAAAACGCAGAAGGACGTAAGAGAGTCACCGAGGCGCAAAAAGATTTAGTCGCAAAACGAAATAAATGCTTCATTCGGACTGAATCACTTGGACGGGATCGCCAACAGTCGACCTTTTTTCATTTTGACTACGATAAAGGTAGCAGTGTGTGGGTAGAAAGAGATTTTTTTCTCTGCAACGAAATTTGTGCTACGAATAAGGAAGCTGGTCTTTTCAGGAGTACTCAATCAATATCGATTGGTGTGCCAGACATGTGCGACGATTTTTTGAATCAAGATGATCGCGATCAGCCATCCGGAACGTCGTTTCTTCATTTCTCTCGGCAAGAGTATCACCACACTGGCGAACTCTCCACTCTTGCAAATCACCATTGGTCTTGCTATACAAATGAACGATCACTTCGCATCCTTGTAAAGAATTTAGATGGAAAATCCTCGAAAGAAAATGCTTTGAAAGAGGTATTAAAGGAGACCTTGGAGACTCTGGCTTTAGCTGCTGCTGGTGGCGATAGCAATCATCACCCGCAAACGGCCTCCCCAGAAGATGCGAGGCCGAATGGAAAAGGCGCAAGTGCCAAGGTTGACTTTTTATCATCCGGAGATGAAGATGCATTTTGCATAGAGAAGAAACGTTTGTCCCAAGTTGATGCTGATCTCACGCAAGACATTTCATCAGCAACAGGGAGACGTGTAAGACTCCGACGAATTCCCGACCCTGATAGAGCTCCCGATGTTGCTGAGTACAGTATGGGCACCATCATTGGATGGAAACGTGATCATCAACCTATAAGGAACAATGAGGATGGCGAGGAAAGTTTGAAGGAACATTCAGGTAGCATTCCGATTTGGAGGATTGGACTTGATGACGGTGGCGAACTGCTCCTCAATGCTGGGGATGTTTTGGACGGCATTGTGCGTGCGATCAAGTGGTCGACTGAGTACCCAGGGTATTGTGAACGCGATGCCCAATTCCTTTCGTACCGAAATAATCTCGGAAGATTTTGTGGGCGGGCAGTGGAAGCACCCTTATCCTTAACACCTCAAGCATTTGCCAAGCAATTGATCAAGAGGGAGCAAGATCTGTACATGCCCATGAAAAACCGCACGTATGAAAACAACTGGGGCGGAAAGGCTGGTGCCAGGCAGGCTTGGGTGTCTTCGTTAAAAGAGTGCGGGCACACATTTGATGCTGTCCGTGATGGCTTGCTCACTTTGGAAAATGCTTTCTTCGAGTTGACTGGCGGATTTGGTATTGACGAAGAAAAAAAGGATGATGACAATGCAACCGAATCAAATGGAGCTACGCTATCGGGGAAAGATTTATTGTATGATACTACCAGCCGCTTTGACATCGAACTTGAATCGCTGGGCACCGACGTGAAAGGTCTGTGGAATAGTCCCGACGCACGGGAGATATTCAAGGAAATTATTCGAGTTAGCAAGTCTGTGAGCATTTTGGCGCTGGGTCTTGATTTGATTTGTAGGAATGCACAAGCATACATAAATCAGACGAAATCGTCCGTGGTCCAAACCACGGAAGTGGAGTACGCAGCAGGGGCCGTTGTTGGTAGGAGACGTGCGGCAATGAATCATCCAGGTGCATATACTGATTTCTTCTAATAGTTATTAATAGTTATAAATTTAGCCTCGGTCACACCGCACCTATGAAATCTTTCCATTCCATTCCATTTTACCTTTTACCATTGCTCGCCGACATTGACACTTCCCTTCTTCCTACCTCGGCCACCTCTCTCTCTTGAGGCCGTGAACCTTATTGGATCAAAAGGCTCAAGATTCACTGATCGACAGCTCCCTTCTAACACAAGTTCTGCTATCGCCTTCCCACACGCTGGTGCCCATGCAATGCCCCAGCAGTTGTGCCCCGCATTGATGTATGCGCCCTTCCATCCTGCCACCTGGCCCATGTATGGTTTCGCATCGGGGGGGCACGGTCGCATGCCTTCCATTGAGATTTTGCATATCAACAATGTCAGAAAACGAAACAAGGAGAATTAACCGACACCAAAACAAATAACACACTTACACGCCTGGGCATGAGAGAGCTCTCCTTTTGTTGCATAGCTGTGAGACATCATTTGGAACGCAGACGAAGCAGCTGCAACCCGGTCGGATTTGGGAGGACAATCCTCTAGGAATGCAGATGCTTGGAGCTGAGCAGTTGTGATGTAGTCACTACCGCCGATACCGCAAATGTAAACCGTGCCGTCTGGTCGAGGATATACCTCAACTTTCGGATAGAAGGAGGCGAAACTATTCCGGTTAGAAAAAATAGAGGGTTGCAAGCAGCAAGTTATGTTTCACGAAACTCACGATGTGTGCCGAAGCGTGAATCTTCTCCACAAAACAATGCAGTCGCCTCAACTGCATCGATGTTGACATTCCCGTCGTCATCAAGAGGAGGCTTCCAAACTATGCTCGTACTCTTAATTCCCTCCATTGGCAATTTCACAGCATTATCAAACCACTGCTCCGCCTGACACGACCATGGTCCCGCAGCGACGATCACATCATCTGCTGGCAGAATCGATTCTTCCTGTCCATTGTGATATTTGACACCCGTAACAACTTTGTCTCCATCACCATCTTCTACACTCTCGATTCCAGTACATTTACCAATAACTATTTTCACGCCCGGTTCTTTTCCAGGCTGATTGACATATTCCATCATCTTGTCCACAAACTCCTTCGGTGTGACTTGAGCAGTGTCCTCTCCCCATCCCATGGGTGACAATCTACCCACAGATCCATCTAACCAATTTGGAATAATATCTGCCAATTGTGGATTTTTCTTCTTATTGTCTTGCTTTTCGTTACTTTTGGGGCCAGGAGCAACACTAATCACTGGTAATTTTCTGTAACTTTCTACATTCAACTCGACACTCAAGGATTCGTACATGTCAAATGCCAATTCGTGTAATGTCTGAGTATCCGTTCCATCACCCCAACTACGGGCCATGAACCCTCCCCCCTTCCCACTGGCTGCTGATGCAAGCTTCTGAGATTCAATTATGGTGATGGTAGATCCAGGCGTTAGATGCGATGACTGATGAAGATGGAAGGCACAAGATGTGCCTTGGATGCCACCGCCGACAACTACGATGCTGCGTCCTGGTTTGGAATCATTGTTGCTCTTCTCGCTGCCAGATGCCGCACGCATAATAGTCGAAATACCGATGGGAGATGGAGATAAGAATGCCAGGGAAGCTCTGCCTGTAACAGCCAATAAGAGAGCGCAGCCGGAGATGGCATTCATGTTGGTGGTGTCTTCGTCTTGGCTTTTGTTTTGTTGCTCGCCCCCGCCCGCCGGCCGCCGCCGCCGCATGCAGATTGCTCTGCATTTGTCCGTCGAAGTCGAAGGTGCATTCACCAGTCTTCTGCTTTTTGGCGAAGATTTGGCGGTTTCATCGCCACTGAACGATGTGACAATGCCTATGATCGTGGCCATGGCCATGCCATAGATCGGATCTTCTCTAATATTATTTTCTCGGTGTCAAACACCACTCGGGCGGCACAGATCCATTGAAAAAGCAATGGCAACCATGCGTGGTAGATCACCCAAGGCCAAGGATGATGTTTTCACTACCCTACGCAAGACATCGGCACCCTACCTCCCGCCACCACTCCTACGATTCCTTCATTTCACTGACACGTATTTCCATGTAAATCATGGATACATCGCATCTGATTACTGTTACGATGAACCCAGCATGTCAATTCTATCCTCATTTTTCCTTGCGTACATTGTTTGGCAGACGGCAAAGGGGATGTGGGCGTCGACTACGAAAAGGAGTACGGCTCATCTAAGCGGCGATAATGATACTATTCTTGGGGGGTTGATTGGTACTGGGCATGACAGCAGAGGAAAGCGAATAGGTGTTGATAAACAGGGAGGGCGGTCCACATCATCGGGAGGAGGGGTGCCACTGTTTCAAGAAACCGTGGTCCTGTGTGGTACAAGCAACTCGGGGAAGACGACATTGTTGCATTATTTGTGCAATGCAAAAGAGAAGGAAAATGCATCATGGGATCCACCTATGACGGTGACGAGTTTGGTAGCTAATGTCGGATATGTCTGTCCTTGGGAGGATGCAAGTGACAATGGGATACATGGAAACATGATAATTCGTGTCATTGATTATCCAGGACATCAATCCTTATCATCCCAATTAGCAACGTTGCTCCTCCCCACTGCATTGTCTCGTCTCATCTTCACGCTGGACGCCACCCAACCTGTTACTGACGGAGCAGCACTTTTGTATCAATATATCTTGACTCATGCTCAAGTGCGACAATCCTGGACAAAGATACAGAAGACATTGGTGATACTAGTGGTATGCACCAAAACTGATGTCGTGGGATCAAAGAATTATAAGAGAATGAAGATACAACTCAGGAATGAATTGGATAAGCTGAGGAAGGTTGACCTGGCAATGAGTGACAGTTCCAACACAACCATTGATGCAGACAGCAATTCACGTTCTAAAGTCATGTTGCATGTCGAAGGGAAATCCATTGATCTAGACAATTTAGGATCAGATGTTCCGGTATCATTGCATTTTGTTGAATCAGGATTTGGAATGAGTGGTTTGGATGCAGTACGTGAATTTGTTCGTAGTGGCGCATTACCGAGTGTCAAATAAAATTTGGGAATTATTAAGGTATATCACCGAGATCGAATGTAATCAATTATGACGCAAGCCATTTCGTGCATTACTCGAGGAGAGCGAAGAGGAACATCGACAAAAGTACGAAGAAACGAACCGACGACCAGTGTGCGTCGGCAAAGAGCATATTTCCGATACGAGTAAATCTTAATTGTCTCGTATCACAAATGGCCATGTATTTCCCTCTTTTTTGCCTAGCGTAACGCACAGCTCTTTGCTTTTGCCGTCGTTGGCATCTTCAATGGTGAAAGCACTGTCATCGACTTCGACTGTCCCACCCAGTGTGCGTCGGCAAAGAGCATATTTCCGATACGAGTAATCCTTAATCGTCTCGTATCACAAATGGCCATGTATTTCCCTCTTTTTTGCCTAGCGTAACGCATAGCTCTTTGCTCTTACCGTCGTTGGCATCTTCAATGGTGAAAGTACTATCATCAACTTCAACTGTACCGCCCAGCGTGCCATTCAGTAATGTTTGTCCAGCCACAACTACCTTTAGCTTGGTCTTTCCAAAGTTTATCTTCACGTACTTCGCCTTTGTGCCAGACGCAACTGGGAATCGCAATTCCACCTCTTCGTCGTTTTGAGACCAAGTGTAACCATCAGCCTTGCCCTCACGAAATCCATTGCTCTCGCCGCATCCACCAATAGCAGCAGCATTTTGATTCATCAGACTAGAAAGCGATCTTGGCCCACCTCCTCCTGATGCGGCATGTCCTCCCCCGCCACCTCCACCAGGCTGCCGGGCCACATCACACCATTCGGATCGAGGATTCGCATCCTCGACTGTGAAGTCTACCCGTTCCCAAATATCAGCAATTTCATCGTCATGACATCGTCCAACGAAGACATCGCCGCATACTCCTCCTGGCGGCGCTGCTCCGATGGCAGTGCGGTTGGGAGACGGCTCACTGCTGATGTTGTGTCCGCACGCCACGAGCAATTCTGTTGCACGGCTACGAGTGTAACGTTTATTTTGGAATATCACATTTGAGTGAGATTGATCAAGATTACAGATGATAATGAATGAGAGTTTGGAAACGCAGTATTATGGACACACCGATTATACGGAAGATCTTGAGTTCTGGCATCGTCGGCAGAGTACATACTAACGGCACGATGTTGATTCAAATGGGTTGGCACCGTCAGAGCAATTATTTCACAAGTTTCTGATGTTTGTGTGGAACTGAGTAGGAGGTATTGATAATAAAGAATGAGTTCAGATATAGTTTTTGATTTGATATTGCGTTGATAATGAATCCAATATAGGGTGTCCGCAATAGTAGCATCGAATAAGTATCAAGAATGCACCATCAACACATCAACTTNACACATCAACTTCTTACCTCATTAAATTTATCAACGTATCATCATCCAACGCCGCCATCTGACTAGCATATGGTGATTTTACACTTGCCGATTTTGCCTCCTCCCGTAATTGATCTGCCAATGCCTTGCGCTGATCCGGTGTGGCATTCTTGAGGGCCTCGGCGCGTGCCCCCTTGTCGCTATTTTGGAAAAAATACCGCTTGGCGGTTTTGGAGAGGATATCGTTATTGAGACCGCCCGATTTATCGCCCTCTCGCAGGTCTATTGGTAAGGAATCGTTAGCGGGGATGAAGACGTATTTGAACATGGTGCTGTTGAGGACGTGAGATGGAAGTCGGCGGCGCGGATGAGTTGCAGGAAATTCGTAGAGTTAAAGTGGTAAGTACTACTGTTTGAATTGATGCCTTTTGTTGGTTGGTTTGGGTGGATTTGGATTTGGTCGATCGAGAGAGTCAACATGAACGCCTCCCGCCAAAAATGTCTTCTACGGGCTCCTCCGTAGAACGAGAAAGGAAATTTCAAATTCAAATGACTTATTCAGATCTACGTCGAGATTGGCACACTAATATTTTGTATTGATTCCAATGTCTTCAATTTCGAACAATGAAATTTGAATTTGAAAACTTGAATTTGAATTCCGCCTTGCTTGTGTATTAACTATTCACTCGTATGTGATTTGAGTACAATTCCCACCGTAGAGACGGGGGTGGTTCCTTAATCGCAGTCCAACATGAGGACTTCCAACAATGTAATGACCATCGTCGTCGCCATCCGCCAAATCCGCCGTCACCGTCGTAAGCCGCCACCAACCATGGTAGTCGCCGGCATCATCCGCCCCCCACCCGACATCCGCGCCGTAGCCGACCGCACTGCTCTTTTCGTCTCCAAGAACGGCCGGGCCTTTGAAATCAAAATTCTCAACAGCGAGAAGGGCAAAACACCCAAATTTGCTTTTTTACATGGATCATCGCCCTTTCATGCCTACTATGAAGATCGGATACGATTTTATGAAGAGGGCGGCACCGACGAGGAGGAGAAACGAAAAGAGGAGGAAGAACGATTGAAGAAACAAAAAGAGGAGGAGGAGCGATTAGAACGAGAACGGAAAGAGAAGGAGGAGGCTGAGGCCATATCAGCACGGAAGGAGGCGGCACGAAAAAAGGCATCGGCAGTGGATCCAGTGGCTAGGGCATTGTTGGGCAGCAGAGCCAAGATTGAAAGTGCTAAGCGGGCATCATCATCCGCTAGTAAAGATGGTGGGAATGATGGCGGCAATGAGGAAGAAAATTCCGGATCTGCACTAGCGCCATCATCAACAACTATGGGGCCAACTCCACCCCCACCGCTCCGTCACGTATCACTGCTTGCACCTGCCAATCTATCCCATCTCGAGGTGGAAATTATCAAACTTACTGCACAGTACGTTGCCCTATCATCTTCATCATCGACTAGTGGGGGAGTTTCGCGTGATAATTTCTTGACCAACTTGACATTAAAAGAATGGTCCAATCCACAATTTGCATTCTTGCAGCCACGTCATGGACATTATGCCTACTTTACAGCGTTGGTCGATGGCTATCGAAGTTTTCTACCGGCAGGGGAAGATTATGAACGAGCGAAAAATAAGGCACGGATGGATGCGAGGAAGGATCGGCTGGCACATCTCATCCTCGATGATGATTCCAATGTTAGGTCAATAATTAGCAAGAAGGAGAAGAGCACTGTGCTGCACGAATGTCTCGAGAGGGCAGCTTATCGTGCCGAATACGAACGTGACATGGCCGAACGTAAACGAGAAGCTGCCGAGGGAGGAGCCGATGGAGGGTTGGGTGGTGCGGGAACCATCGATTGGCATGATTTTGTGGTAGTGGAAACGATTGAATTTCCTGTCGATGAGGTTGTGCAGGCGTTGCCACCCCCGACATCATTGCGTCTGGCAGTTTTGACAAAGGAGCAGGCTGTGGTGGGCAAGGACTCCAAAGAAGAGCAGGAAGAGGAACAAGAGGAGGAGGAAATGGAGGAATCATCGTCCGATGATGACAATGTTGATATGGACGACGGTGGTGAAAAACTTAAGGTGGTATCCAATTACCAACCGAAAGTTGTCTCAACCAAAGAAATTATTACCGGCGATGCCTCCCGAACACACATTATCGATCCGATATCTGGAAAGTCCGTGGCAATTGCTGACATGCCGGAGCATATGCGAATTCAATTGCTTGATCCCAAGTGGGCCGAGGAACGGAAACGTTTCCTCGATAAGCAGCGCGAGACGAACTTTGTTGCCGGGGAAGATATTGCATCGAACATTAGTCGATTTTTGCAGGCTCGGGGCGGAGATTTATTTGGTTCGTCGGCTTCGGATATTCATGATCAGAAGGTGAATTCGGAGAAGAGATTGATGGAGGCGAATCGTCTTATTCGGGAGCAGGCGATGCAACCAATGCCTCAACCACAAGGTGTCGCTATGCTTTCAGCTCCAGCTGCCGGAGTGGTACCGCCGCCACCACCACCACCCCTGCAGATGGGAGTCCAACCTCCTGTATTTGCACCCCCAATGCCACCTCCTCTACCTCAGCAACAATATTTGGTGCAGCCTACCATTCCGTCAGAGGAACCAGAAGCGAAGAGGCTCAAAGTTGATGATCCGAGTATTGCCATATATCCACCCGCGCAACTTAGTCTTCCGAATGCCTCTGGCATAATAGCTCCAGGTGTTCTAGCTCCGCCGCCGCCTCCCCCTTCTGCTTCACAACCTGATGAATTACTCTCCGAGTCAGATTTCATTGCCACTCTCTCCGACCCTGACGACATACCAATTTGCATCCGCGTTCCACACGACTCCACCAACTCCAATTGGAACTTCAATGGCCAAACTATCGATATTACTGTCAAGGCTACATCCCAGGTAAAAGAATTAAAAGAGATGCTATCGGCACAGTTGGGTGGTATGCCAATGAATAAGATGCAATTGAAGCATCCGTCGTCGGGATTTATGAATAAGGATGGCTTGACCATGGCATATTTTAATGTTGGACCGATGACAACGATTGATCTTGTGCCGAAGACTCGAGGAGGAAGGAAATGAATTCTGTCGCTGATGGGAAGAAGTTGTTACTGCTCACGAAATATGGTTCACGATATTTAATGACTCTCGATACTATCACTGCACATCGATGTTGACCGTTCGCTCAATGATCAAACACTCATTGTTCTATCTCTCGCAGGGTGCATCATCTCAACGCACCATGATAGAATCAGAAACTCCCTTCCAAAGACTGTTCCGCAACCTGCTGAATAATGTCCAACACAGCATCTCGCGTCAC
Source organism: Discostella pseudostelligera (assembly GCA_036940085.1). Classification (NCBI taxonomy): domain Eukaryota; phylum Bacillariophyta; class Thalassiosirophyceae; order Thalassiosirales; family Thalassiosiraceae; genus Discostella; species Discostella pseudostelligera. The sequence goes on from JALLBK010000085.1 coordinate 24,357, forward strand.
TGCATGGGAACCATCCTCTGCTTTAGACTCCCCTTCAGTATTGCTTGTACTATCACCATCACCACCATCATTATCACTCTCCCCAAACCGCTCCTTCAACATACTCCGTAAAAGTTCATGAGACCTCTCCTCCTTCGTAAAATTAATTGTGCACCCCGGTTCTGTCAAGTAGACACTCCGTTGACTCTCCTCGACACATCCCTGCACCCGTCTTCGATAACTTTCCGGATCCGTTTGAAATAGATGCAATGCCTCCTGATTAGGTATTTTCGCCTGTTCCTCTTCCGACATGTCCTTGTAATCTTTAACATAAAATATCCGTTTCAAATAGGTCACTACCGTCGGTAGAAAATGTTTATTTGGATTCCATTCCGGAAATGCCACGGTGATATCTAATTCGCCAGTCTCGGGATGGACATGTGGATTGTAGACGTAGGATGAAAATTTCACTTGGGGATGGGTACCGTAGTCATTGTAAGTTGTTGGACAACGTAATGTGAATTTGAAGATGCCATTGCAGAAAGCACCCCGACGGATGAAGATGACACCATGGAAGAAACGATTGTCGTCGTGGGAGGGGAGGAGGTAGACGCCACCGGGACAACTTGTCTTGAGATTTTTGTATTCAACGGTAAGCTTATAGTCTTTCATGGCCTGATCACGTTCGACTGCCGAGGGGGTGGGCTGCAGGAGGGTCAAACAATAAACATGAACCATAAAGACGATGACGATGAGGAATTGAATTCAATGACACATACGGGCGGGGCACAGTCCAACGTACCTGTCCGGCGTGACGAATCTGTCCAGGCGATGGCCTTTTGGGGCTGGGGGTGATGGGCGGCCGGTTCATCTTTGCTTATCGAGATATGGTAGCTACTTTCTAACGTCGATGTTCATGGTCAATGGTCAAGTGCATTGTCGTTTGCAGAAATGGCGCCAAAATACAAAAGGGAAAAACAATCCACGTGGAAGTACATGTGGAAGTATCCAGAGAACGATGGCCAGCTAGCAGTGCTCTTCTACCACTTCAACTCAAAAGTGCCATACTAGATACTACCTCACTCCTCACATTAGGTTTACGTTGTACTGAACTGAAGGGTTTCCAAAGCGGCAGTGAGGTTGCTTTCCCATGGGTCTGTGGATTGGTTCGCTCGTGTAGCATTCCGTACTATGTGAGTCGCGAATGCTTTGGTGATGCCGAGGCCGAGTTGTTGAATAGTGAATAGGGAAGGTGTTGGGGTGGTGTAGGAGTGTCCAAATAAGGGACATTGCTTGGTTTGTTTCCATATGATGTTTGCTGTGTGAAGTATTCTGATTGGGCTGGGTGTTATCATCCATGAGGGTCAATAGTGAAGGGGAGGAGGATCATGTTTTGTGATAGGAAGTCACCAATAACTGAATCGCCGTTAATTCTAGTGGAAGGGTCAGTGGAATCCATCTTGCTGTTGCGCATATACTTCTTCCATTCGAATCTCTGGATATGCTTGTTGGCAAACAAGGCCATCACCGCTGAAGAAATAGCAGTATCCAAGAGTTCTATGGTGGAAGAAGTATTTGCGCGCTGATGGTTGAGTATGGGCAGTAAGTGTGGGGGCCATCTGTGGTGGTTGGGTCTGGGTCGAAGGATTCATCGAATGGTTGTGCTGATGTGTCCCTTGTTCTGATGTGTTTCTTTTCGATTTCTAGTTGCCTTGAAGGTCAGATGTATCTGGCCTGTGATGAAGCAGGTTGTGAGCTTTGACCCACGAATCGTGGACAATGTTGTGTGCTACTTTCTTACTCAGTTTTTTGCATTTGAAGATATGGTCGCAGAAGCAGTTATGTTTCTGTCCACATTTGCAGGTTGGTGTGTTGGCTGGGTCATAGATTGGTTTGAGAGCTATTTGGGTGTCCAATTTGGAAGCCTGTGTTGGGAGTTGCTTCTGCACATTCCTATGAGTGGGTATGAGGTTTGAGGTGACAATATGCTTGGGAGGAGGTGGAGTGTTCTGGATTGGAGGATCCCACATAAGTATATATGTGTCCGGTGCGTGATGATTGAACCAAAGTGTTTCTTTCGTTGGCTGCGTGCACTGTGGAGCATCCTCACTCATCCCTCTCACTCTGGA